>JAOXYA010134457.1:0-21741 GCA_028565675.1 Sorex palustris | reverse complement strand
CAGTCTTACAATAAACCTTGCTTGCTGTTTGCAGTCTCTGGAGTCTCTTTGTCGTTAAAGGGAGATCACGATCCGCGCCCTAACACTCCTATCTCCATAGCTCTCTCCTAGAAAATATGGTTAATCTCTTCATCCTTACCCTACCGTCCCTAACGATAGTTCTCCTTACTCCAGCTCTCAGAACATGCCAGGACCTGTCACTAATCCTTCACTCTTCACCATGGGCTAGGCTTCTAGGTGACCTTCCCTCCAATTTCTAGCCAGTGGGACATTTGATCCAGACCAGGTCAATTCAAAAGTTCCTATATCTCTGGCTCCATAATTGGAACAGGCCCATGTCAAAAGCAGTGAAATGTAACTCTAAGATTTTCTGTAAATTAGGAGGAAATCAGACCCCTCCTTTGCAGTGAGTATGAAGAAAGAACAGACTGGAATTATTGCATCTTGCAACCAAGGAAATCCTGAGAATGGAACCATTCCTGGGGAAGAAGGAAGTATCAGTCTTATTATATCTTTTGAGGCCTGGACCCAACCCTACACAAAGCATATACCATGAGTGTCTCTGTTTAATACAAGCCACCTTTCCTTTTGAGGTTGGCTTTTGCTAAAGATAGTTTGAGTAACTTTCCAGCCAAACTTCCTACTCAACACCCTCAGGAGCTTTTAAAATTGCCTGTGCTGATTAAATCATAATGTCTGGGACTAGGAACCAGGAGTCTGTATTTTATTTGTGTGTTGTTGTTTTGGGCCACACCCAGTGGTATTCAGGGGCTGTTCCTAGCTCTGTTCTCAGGGATTGCTTCTGATAGTGCTAGGGGTTAGGGTGGTGGGGATCATGTGGTGTCAAGGAAAAAAATCCCAGCCTCCTCTCATGCCAGCTATATGCTGCAGTCTGTTGAGTTCTGAGCCCCAGGCAGCAAGGGTTGTGAGAAGATCTCAAGTGACTGCAAAGCACACTTTTAAAGCAAAATGAGCTTGTCCTGCCGCCCCTGCCGACAGATTTACTAATGTTCTTTTCTACTGTTCTCTTCGGACACTGAGCATCTTAAATGTGAGGTTCACATCTGTAACCCTCTGCCTTGCTCTGGTAGTCCCTCAGTACAGCTGAGCAATGAACAAATGGATGGAAGGATGGACAGATGGATGAATGGATGGATGGATGGATGGATGGATGGATGGATGGATGGGTAAATGAAGCAGGTCTTTTTCAACTTCCCTTCAAGGAACCTTGAATTGGGTACAAATTCTATGTTCAGGCTCTGGAGTCAGGGTATCTTTGCCCTAAATCTGGCTGGATGTGACCCAGAGCCAATATTTCACTATTCAGTGCCACTGTTTTCTAAATGTAAAATGCAACAATGACATTTGCTTGATAGACATACTGTTGAGTTTTCTAAGTAAACACATATCAGATTCTTAGAATCTCACAGGGGATAAAGGAAGCACAAAGTGAACTCAGCCACCTCCTCCTCCGTCTCTCCCCACTCCACTCTCCCTTTCACTGTGGGCAGATGGAAATGTGCTGAAGACTCCCTGAGTTAGATAAGAGAGGAGTCGGAGTGGGGGCAGAGACTGCACAGGGAACAGAGATGAACCCTTAGAATCCTCTAGAACTGAAAGGGTATGGGGCACTACAGGGTATGGGGGTGGGGAGAGGTCCTGGTATTTTTATCTTTTTTATCATCTTTTTTTTTTCTTTTTGTGTCACACCTGGCAATGCTCAGGGGTTACTCCTGGTTTTGCACTCAGTAATCACTCCTGGCAGTGATCAGGGGACCATATGGGATGCTGGGAATCAAACCTGGGTCAGCCGAGTACAAGGCAAACGCCCTACCCACTGTGTTATTGTTCCAGCCCCACTGGTGTTTTCATTTTTCGCAGGAAAGCTTTGAGCAAGTTTAGGTGCTGAAGAAAGAGGCAGTGGGAGAAGGAAGCTGGAGTCACCAGAGAGGTAGATTCCACATGTGATGGAGCTATACCTGCAGGTGGGTGCCTCAGAGGATGGAGGCGGTGATCCTCTTGCCTGTCCATGCTTGGGGCATCCTTTCCCTTTGCAGACAGTCTCAGCTGGCAGGTGCACTTTCTCCAGGTGGCCGGAAATTTGCTGTACAGGGCGTGGAGCTGACGGCAGTGTGGTTGCAGAACAACAGACTAGTAAAGCTCTCACTGCTGCCAGCCTTGCCCTGCCCACAAGGCTGACAGCTCACAGCTCCATGTTTTCAGAGTCACCTGAACCAGTCATTTGGACCAGACCAGGGGAAGGGCTATTGTTCTGTATTATTCATTTTCAAGAATTCCCTCTATTTTCAAGAAACCTTTCATTTTTTTTTTCTGCCGCAGGGGAAGAGGAAGCTTTTCCTTATGAAGAAACCAGCTTTATAATAGGATCCCTTGTCATGGAAACTTACTTGCCCAGGCTTTGTCTTTAAAAGCCTCAAGCTTATAAATCTATAAAGCAGTTTCAAGCTCTCTGCTGTTTTGGATACAGTTGACGTCTTGCTAAGGACATCCTTGAAAACCTCACTGTTCTCTGCAGAGCTCAGCCTTCTTATCTGGAGGATCCGCCTGCAGGCTCCTGTGCCTGCCTTGAGCTCCTATCACGAGATTGGCCAGACAGTGCTTGCTGAGGAGTACGCTAAAATCAAATACGATGAATTCTTTGTCTTATCTTCATTTAATTTGAAGTTGTGCAGGGAAACTGTAACCAAAATCATTGTGTTGAGATTTTTCATCAGCGTTCCTTCCAACTCTTTTTCCAACTCTTTCAACAGCTTCCTAACCTGTAGCCCTGCCTCTGGGTTTTCCACCGTAATCACTGCCAGGAGGATCTGTCTGAGGCTTGTGTCCCATCCTTGTGTTGCCCCTGGTCCTGTAAATGGAAGGCACCCCTTGACTTGTTTTCTTTACACTCTCCTACTCTGTGATTGCAAACTCCCAGTCAGCCTTTAAGACTCTGTACCCACATCCTTGGCAGACTGAATTGTGTCCAGCTAATATGTGTGTGTGTGTGTGTGTGTGTGTGTGTGTGTGTGTGTGTGTGTGTAGGGGGAATACCCAGAAGTTCTCAGGGCTTACTCTTGGCTTGTGCTCAGGGATTATATCTAGGGGACCATATGTATGCTGGGGATTGAACACAGGTCAGCTGCATGCAAAGTAAGTACCCTATCTGCTGTACTATTGCTCTATCCCCATAAATATTTTGAATTTAAAATATGTTTTAGGGGCCATAGCTATAGTGCAGTGTGGAGGGCGCTTGCTTGCTTTGTATACTGCTGAGCCAGTTTGATCACCAGCATCCCATGTGGTTCCCCAAGGACCACCAGGACTAATTTCTGAGCTCAGAGCCAGGAGTAAGCCCTGAGCTTTTCCAGGTGTCTCCCCCACCCTGAAAAATAAAGATGTTTTAGACCTTCATTTTACTGTTGCAGAGGCCACTCCTGGACCACCCTATACCAGGCTGTCCCCTGGGGGAGCCATGTGGTACTAGGCATCAGATCCAGGATTTCCTTTACCTCCTCCCCCAAATATTTTAAAAAACACATCCTGATAATGTGCCTGCCTGTCCCCTCCAGTAGCCCAGAAGCTCCTGGGTCAGGGAAGAGACAGACTTTATACTTTTGTTTCCTTAACATTTGGCACTTAACTAGTGCTGAATTCAGGCGATGGAAGTCATTGAACGGCGTAGATAAGAACTGTGTTCCAAGGCACAATCTCTTGGACATAACTTTCTTGGTCCACAATTTATGCTAAACATAAATATAAGAGCAAAAGACGTTCTGCCTTTTGTTCTCCCATATCATAACCAAGGATCTGGGAAAATTCTAAAGACCAGGGACCTGGGGATTCCTCCACCTCCTCCCCGATATATCAAACGTTACAAGTCAATGAATGTTCAGAATAATACACTGAACATTTATTGTTATAAGTCTTGTCATTTTACCATTCTTATTTCAGATTGTTTTTCTATTTTTATTTATGTAATTTTTTTTTGGTTTTTGGACCATACCTGGGAGTGCTCAGGGTTTACTTATGGTTATGCCCTCAAGGGTCAGTCACACTGAGTTCAGAGGACCAAATGGGGTTCCAGAAATCCAACTTGGGTCAGCCCCATGCAAGGCAAGCACCCTGCCTACTATACTATCTCTCCAGCCCTCTTTCATTTTCTATCTTTAAAGAAACACATACATGATCTGTACCCCAGAGGGATCATCCTTTTTCCTCCATGAACTAATTATCATTCCTATGTAATCTTATATTTTATTGCCATATATTATATCATTGCACTATATGGTATGCTATCATATATAAATTTATATTTATTTCTTGTTCTATTCTTCTTTTGTAATTTTATTTTATTGTGGCTGAGGTAACATGGTAACAATAGTGTTAGTGTTTGTGCTCTTTTGTATAAAAAGTTACTGAACATCCTTTACCAAAGTGCCAAAGTGCCAAAGACCCTCCACCACTGTCTTTATGTTTCATATATTTAAAATATTTATTTTACAATAGTACCAACATTATTATTTTATATGTATATTGTGTTGCTTATGGACTGGATCGATAGCACAGTGGGTAGGGCGTTTGCCTTGCACATGGCCAACCCAGCCAACTCGAGATTCCTTCACCCCTCTTGGAGAGCCCAGCAAACTACCAAGAGTTTCTCACCCACATGGCACAGCCTGGCAAGTTACCTGTGAATTATTCGATATGCCAAACACAGTAACAAGTCTCATGGAGATGTTACTGGGCCCACTTGAGCAAATTGATGAACAACGGGAGGACAGTGCTACAGTGCTACAGTGTTGCTTACACAAAGCCCAACCCCAAAATGTGAAGATGCCTCCATCATCATCTCAAGGTCCCACTTTAGCTTTCTCAAATCACAGATCTGTTGACCATATCTCAGGGTTTGTTTCCTTCAGGGAACTGTTTAATTCTTTGTTTCTTTATACTCTGTTCATGAGAAAGATCATCTGGTATTTATTTTTTCTTTCTGACTTACTTTGTTTAGCACAATTTCCTCCAATTTAGTTCAAGTTGCTGCAAATTGCATACTCATGCAATACTACTCAGCCATAAGAAACATCATTTCTTATGGCTGAGTAGTATTCTACTATATAGGTATACCATGATTTCTTTATTCACTCATCTGTTGTTAGGCACTAGAATTGCTTTCAGATCTTGGCTATCATAAATAATGCTGTTATTAACATAAGTGTGCATATGTCCTTTCAAGTTAATGTTCTTATTTTCTTGGTGTAGATGCCCAGGAGAGGAATTGCAGGAAATTTAAGCTCTATTCTTAAAATTTTTCGATGTCTCTAAACAGTTTTCAAAAAAAGTTGAACCTATGAGAATCCCACAAGCAGTGAATAAGGGTTTTATTTTTGCCACATCATCCTAATACTGGCTGTTTCCAGACTTTTAGATACAAACCATTATTACTGGATTGATATAGCCATATATTTATAAATAACGTTTTGTGATATTCCTGTGTCTTTGAGAATATTGACTTGATATAGAATCATACAATATGTATGAAATTGCAGTTTGTTTTGCCCTTAACATCTTTTTGAGTTATATTTGTTCATACTTGAGATTTTTTCAAATGGATTAGTTCATTTATTTTGGCAGTTGAATAGCATTAAGTATACCATGAGCCGTTGACTCACTCTCCCATTAAGACTCTTTTTTGCTGTGAAATTGACATCACAAAAAATCTTCTTGTATATGTCTCCTTATATATGTATATGAAAGTATTTCCTAAGGACAGATACTGCTGGATTTCTAAGGAACACTCGCCTTGACTGTACAGGAGAGTAACACAGTGCTCTTCACAGTGTTGGCACCAGCTTGCTCTCTGTGCTGCTTGATTCACCATTGCCATCCACATGTTAGATTGTAAGAGTCTTGCCTATCTCATGGGGACAAAATGTGACCTATATCGTGATTTCAATTTGAATTTCCTCCATATTTGTGGAGGTGAAACTTCTTGCCTATTGGACATTGGGTGTCATTTATTTGTAAGTTTCTGGTCATTTACATAATTGGATAAATGTAGTTGCAAATTCAATTAGTTTAGCCTTTCTTCATTATTCTATTATGTGGCATTTTCCTTATTGATTTTCCTCATTCATTCCTAGCTATTCATTCTATATTCTGGATAAATCTCTGATTTGTGCTTTTACTTGGTTTATTGTCTTTTCTTGAACACATGTAATCTTAACTTAGGCACATTTATGATTTCCTTTAAGGCCTGAAACTTTATTGCTGTTCTCTGTTGTGGGATGTGATAACGACCTCCAGAACATCATACCTAATGGAATTACTAATAAAAGATTATGAGCATTTAAGAGAGTATCTTTGAGTTGGGAGCTGAGCCCAGTCAGCAGGAAATGAAAACAGGTCATTCAAACCAATGGCCAAAGTTTAGCCAATCCAGGGTTGGCAAACAAACTGGGTGGTTGACTGCTACCACTTCCTCATCCCTCTGGGTGAGGTTTACAGAGTGCATCCTCCACTCATCCTGGGGCTCCCAGCAGGCACTCTATGCAGTCCCAAATTAGAGCTGACACACCAAATGAAGCCTCTACACAATTCATCCTACATGTCGCTGAGTAGACAGGCATCTGCTGGACCCAATGACAGTCCTACATCTGGGACTCAGGGACTTCACAGCCTGCTCAGTGATCTGAGTCTGCTTGTCTTCAGGGCGCAAGCTTTGCATGCATGACACCTGGGTTAATCCCAGCACCCACAAAAAGAAAATAAGAATCTCTGATCTCTGTATTTTTCCTTTCTGTATCTCTTTGTCTGCACATAGTGGGAGCTTGCCTGGTACACATTAGAGCTTTTTTTTTTTTTTTTTTTTTTTTTTTTTTTTTTTACTTTCTGGATCACATCCAGCGATGTTCAGGAGTTACTCTTGGCTTTGCACTCAGGAATCACTCCTGGTGGTGCTTAGGGGACCATATGGGATGCTGGGAATCTAACCCGGCTTGGCCGCATGTAAGGCAAATGTCCTACCGCTGTGCTATCACTCCAGTCCTGAGCCTCTTAATATTCACTAAGTCCCTATCATGCTATCATGGTGAAGTACTTAAGCATAAGCCTGATTCATCTCACCACAGTGATACTGTCACTATATATATACATATATATATATATATTATATCTTAATTCTAACTTTATTAGAATAAAACAAATACTTTTTGTATGTGTCTTTGAATTCTGAGATTATCTTTATTTCCAAAAGAGACAAAATGAATACAACAAATATCACCTCCTTTTTGATATGAGATACAAAAAATCATTCAATCAAGGTCTCAAACCAGGAGAAAAAATTGTGAGCCAAGTTCTGTCTGTCTCAGACCAAGGATTACAGAATCAGGTACCCATACCTAACTGTTGTGGGAGGGAGGAGAAGAGGAAGAAAGGGAAGAAAAGGGAGCCTGGAGAGGGCACTGCCAGACGGAAAGTAAGGAGCTGAGTAGGAGGAGGAGGGGCAGAGAGGGAGAGGGGCTGGTGGAGAGAGAAGTGTCTGACCTCTCCACTGTCTGGGTCTTGGGTTCTGTGAGTCTAGAAACCCCATTACATCACCTTTCTGACTGATGTTGTTTGTGTCTTGGAGGAAGGAGATGAGGTAAACATCTTCATAGCTTAGGGTCCCTCTTTGAAGGGGGCGCTCTGGTATCTGGAGGAAGACGTAGCAAAAAAGTCTGAGCTAGCCCTGTCCTTCCTTACTAAAGAGAACCAAGAACTCACCATGATACTGCAGCCCAGAGTGGAGCTCAGTCAAAGACCAACACTACTACCAGAGAGTTGTTCTGAAGAGTATCATTAGTTTCAACACTTTTAAATACCCATTTCAATAATACAGAAGCTCTCTCTAGAAGTAAAACCTTAAAAAGTTTTCTTTTCTCTGTTCAAATGTGGCTGTAATTCCCCTTCTGGTGTCTAATCTGCAGTATGTTATTTGAAGAGCATCTCCACTTCTCAATGGGTGGCAAGAAAGGGATGAATTTGTGGTGAGGGCGTAGCCAGGACCCTGCAGGCTACTGCAGGGAGGGGCGGGCACTCCTGTGGGTACAGGCACCAGGTGAACTGCCCATTACATAAGGCAAATTGCTGGGGCATTACCTCAGCCAAGAAGGAAGCTCTGGACTTCTCACTTCACTCTCACGCCCCCCCTTTCTATTCTCAGCTCCCCAAGCTTCTCCCTTCTCCCCTTGTATGAAAGAATCTTTGAAGTCCTCCCTGCCCAGACTCGCTGGTGTATGGGTTTAGTTAAAAGCCAGTCCCGTTTCCCCTCTGTAGGAAATAAGGCAGACATGATGCTGGTGCCAGACCAAGCCAAAACCCAAGTCAGTATGGGAGGCATGTGCAGGCTTCCTGTCCCGACCTGCTGGGCTCAGCTATAGGGCATGTCAGGTTGGAGCCACAGGGTCAGGACCCTCAGGGGACTTGACTGGTGAGAGACCTGGCAGGGGCTTCGAGGCAGGTGGGCAAGCTCTGACAAGAAGAATCTCTGGCATGTGCTAAGGATCCGTGTCCAAAAATGGGCCACAGCATCTTGCTTCTGAGGATACTTCCTGTTGGAAACAGGAAGTAGTTTGGATTAAGGGAGAGTGTTCTTCCTACATAAAGAAAGGTCGGAGATATTGCAGGGCCCAGAGAACCTGTGGGAATTAAAGCAGAAGCTTCAGGACAGGCTAGAGCTGAGAATATGGGTAGGAGCTCAAGAAGGAAGTTCTTAAGGGACATTTATGTTAAAAGCATAAAAATCAGGCCAGAAGGCAAAGGACAACATTAGTGATCTCACACCTTTGTGATGATATATAGAGATTCAAATCAAGGAAGTAGACAGTACAGATGTATAACAAACCTTTGACCCTTGAGTATAGAACTGAGAAGAGCAGGTTAGCAGGGGAGGGCGGGGAAGGATGAGGAGGACCAGATGTATCACACTGGCTTTGGTGGAGGGTGCAGGGCATGTTGATGGTGGTGAGGTGAGGTTTCTGTGTATATCAGAACCATAAATATTAACACTCTTGTAAACATAACCTAAACGATAATAATGAAGCTTCTTTTATTTATTTATTTTTTGTTTGGGAGCCACACCTAGCAATGCTCAGGAGTTGAGTCCTAGCTCTGCACTCAGAATCACTCCTGGCAGTGCTTGGGGGACCATATGGGATGCCGGAAATCAACTCTGGTCAGTCACATGAAGGCAAGTGTCTTACCTGTTGGACTATCTCTCTGACCATCTTTCATTTATTTTTCCTTTCCTTTCCTTTTTTTTTTATTAGTGAAACACCACAAGGTACAGGTATAGACTTACAAATTTTTGTGCTTGTGTTTCAGTTATACAATGATCAAGTATCCATCCTTCCACCAGCACCCATCCTCCACCACCACGGGTCCCAGCATCCCTCCCACCCGCCATTCCTCCCATCCCACCCTGCCTCTGTGGCAGGTCATTCCCTTTTGCTCTCTCTCTCTCCTTTTGGGTTCTGTGGTTTGCAAGAGAGTCATTGAGTGGCAATCATGTATGGGCTGACCATCTTTTAAAGAGCGAAAAAGAACACATATCCCAATTCTGCTTCCCCAATGCACAGAGAGACTCCCACTGTGGGTTTAGGTCTAGTTTCATTCTGGGTCAAGTGGGAATGAGACAAAGGGGGGTGGTCCTGGAGATCTCCAGCCCCTGCAGGTGGGCCTGGCTAGGGCTAGAAGAGTTCAGCTCCGTCAGCCTCACAGTGCAGGTGAGAATCTCCTCTCAAGCCATTGTCACCTGCCAGAGCGTCTGGCACTGATCAAGCACATGGCTGACATTGAATCCTTTCACTTTGGAAACTGGACCATTGCATTTCCTCACTCCCACACTAGAGAAACCTTCAACAAATGAAAAAAAGAGGAATCTGAGTTATGGAGGGTAAGAGCGCACACAGTCCAAGTAGCCACCCCACACCTGTGTCCAGTCGCTGCCTTCTTTCCGCCACTGATCCTGAAGACCCGGCTGATCTTCTCCTGGTTGCTCAGTGCTAGAGAGTTCCCCATGATGAAGTGAGTAGCCCAAGAGGGCAGACAGAGAGCGGGGCTGCAGGGTAGATGGAGCCATACAAAGTGGACATGTCTGCTCTCCTTTGCTCTGTGAATGTCTGCACCCATGGCAAGTTTTCTTTCCCAAAGAAGGTGCAACTTCATCCCCGTGCTAAATTCCCATTTGAAATGTTCTCTTACCACTGCCCTGTCAGGAGGTGGCATCTGCCTCTTTAGTACTGTCTGTCCTCCCATTGTCAGCGATTTGCTCGAGCGGGTTCAGTACCGTCTCCATCGTTAGACTTGTTGTAACTGTGTTTGGCATATCGAATACATCACGGGTAGCTTGCCAGGCCCTGCCGTGCGGGCGAGATACTCTCGGTAGCTTGCCGGGCTCTCCGTGAGGGGCAGAGGAATTAAACGCAGCTCGGCTGGGCCGGCCGCGTGCAAGGCAAATGCCCTACTGCTGTGCTATCACTCTGCCCCTTTATCCTATCAAATCTGGGGAGGATTTTTGAATAGCCTGACCTGGAGGAAATGTGCTGTCACTGTGCTGGCTTTGTCCTTAGTTGTGCTGGCAGCTTCCTCTTCCTGGAACCCTGGGGCCCTGGCAAGCAGCTCCTGTCACACAGAAAGGACACGTGGCAGAGAAAAGCCCCAGCTGAGACTCAGGCTGATGGCAGCACCTACATGCTAACCATCTTTGAACACAACCCAGAGGAACCCTCTGATGCTTCAGCTCCATGAGCTGCCGGACTGTGCTCACGTAAAAGACCTCAAGTCCGAGGTGTCTGTTGAAACAAGTCAACACACAGATCCATGAATTAGCTCAGAGGAAATCACTTAAATTGCTCTGTTTGGGGGTGGTTTGTTATTTAGCAATAACTAGCTGGAAGAGAAATAGAGGGTTCCAAATGTTCAACAACCATCATTTGTTCTCATGAGTCAGGTTGTTCGTGCATTTTTAGTTCGTTGGCAGGTGGACAGTCTGGAAGGGGGTTGGTTAGCATGTGGGGGGTGGGGGGCAACTGGGTTTCCTCTATGTGATCTCTCCATCCCCAGTGGGCAAGCCCAGGCTGATCTCCCGGAAGAGGGAGGGACTGAGTAGAGAGGATGGGAGAGGCTTCTGAAGACCCAAGTGTGGACATGGCATTCCGTCTCTCCCACTAATTACTGTTCAAAACCAACCTCAGGTCCCATGCACACGGGAAGGGTGGGGACTGAATTCCATTACTTTGGTGGGAGGAGCTCCTAGGTCCCTTTGGAAGGGTGTGAATATTGGTAGGGTTGGAGGACTCTGTCTCTGTGCAGTGGTCCTATCCCAGGGTCTAAGGAGGATGTCAGTGAAGGCTGCTGGTGGATCTCCCTTTTCCTCATCTTACAGTGACATGGGGAAAATCTGGTGGATCTCCCTTTTCCTCATCTTACAGTGACATGGGGAAAATCTGATGTTTATTTGGGACTTCAGTTTTGCAAAGACTGTAGAAATAGCCTTTAGATAATTTGATAAATACCAGAAATTTGTCATAAATGGAAATAGACCTGCTTGTCTTAAACACCATACTGCTCTCTCTCATTGATAAATTATTTGGTCAATACAGTCAATACAGTTTTTCCTGGAGCGCCTCCGTCCCTCTCAGAGAGACCGGCAAGCTACCAAGAATATCCCTCCCGCATAGGCAGAGCCTGGCAAGCTCCCCGTGGCATATTCGATATGCCAAAAATAGTAACAATAACAGGTCTCATTCCCCTGACCCTGAAAGAGCCTCCAATACAGCAGTGTCGGGAAAGACGAGTGGGGAGAGGCTGCAAAGATTTCAGGGCTGGAGGGCTGAAGTGATAGCACAGAGGGTAGGGTGTTTACCTCACACGTGGCCAACCCGGGTTCGATTCCCAGCATCCCATATCGTCCCCCTGAGCACTGCTAGGAGTAATTCCTGAGTGCATGAGCCAGGAGTAACCCCTGTGCACTGCCAGGTGTGACCCAAAAAGCAAAAAAAAATATTTTAATTAATAAATTAAATCTCAGGACTGGGATGAATAGAGACGTTACTGGTGCCCGCTTGAGTAAATTGATGAACAACGAGATGATAGTGATACAGTAATACAGTGACATGGAGGAAGACAAGGAGAAATGGGACCAGCAGGAGTAGTTTTGGGGTGGCTAGGTGCTCTTGTTCATATCTCTGGACGTGTGATTTTCTTTCTGTGTTCTAGGCAGCCCAGGGCATCCCTAGTGGCTTCTCAGTGATAACCACAAAGGGTGCTGGGGTGTGGAATTGCGAGGTCCCCACCTTAAGCAGGATGCCTCTGCTCTCTCAGGGTGTCCTTTGAGGTGGGGAGTGAAGAGAGAGTCTAGGGGGTTAGACACTTGCCTTGCACCAGCCAGCCAGGGTTTGACCCCTGGCACTGCATGTGGTTCTCGCCACACCCACCTCATCTCAAGAATGCCAGTAGGGATTCTGGAGCACAGAGTCAGGATTACTCGAAAGAAAAGGCTTGAAGTACCCTCACCTAGACCAACCTCTCGATCTTAAAGGAAACAGTCTCAGCGAAGCTGAGTGAGGACTCCTAGCTACTCAACAACTAAGTGTTTTGGCTGGTAAGAAAGAGATGTCCAGCCAGCTAAGCTCTCCCTCAAGTCTTCTCTTCTATCTTCTACTCTGGGCTCAATAGGGAAGAGAGCTACTGGGGATGGGTGGAGTGGTGGAAGTGAGGCAGGCAGTTTCCTGACATGCCCTGCTTTAATTCTAGATGTTCCTTCTTCAGTGACCATCTACTCCCAGTCCTTGAGCTCTGAGTCTAGGTGACCCCCTAGAGCACACGCACATCCACACCCTCACACCCGCTCACGAACCCTCTCAGGGCTGACAACCCAGCACATCATATTGGCAAGCTAGCTGAGCCGGCAGGCCAACCCCAGGGCAGAGCCAAGCACGTTTGGTGAAGCTTCTCTGAGTGCAGCTGGCGCTCTGCTTGGAAGCAGAGCTCGCGTCCCAGGAGAAGCGCTGGCCTCTCTGAGAGCCTGGGAGCTTCTTGTTCTCCTCCCAGTGTGTTAATTCCATTTATTCCCGAGTTCAATTTTTTTTTAGGGCATAGGCTATTTATAGCCCCTCCTAAGTCCTTTCCAGTCTGTTTCCTGTTCAAGCACTGCATTAGTCACCAGAAAGTGTCTCGGGCCATCTCTAAGTCCCCAAGGATCCCAGGACAGGGAGCAGAGATACTGGTCCTGGAGAGCGTGTGGCCAAAGGGAGCATCTCTGCCTCCATGGGAAAGGGGGTGATACCCTGCGTCTTCATGGCATTCGGGCATTAGCTCAGCTCTTGGAGGCTCTGGATTCCTGGGCACCTCCATTTGGCTGCATATTTTTGCCATTACTTGATGACCTATTTGCTTGCAGCTCCTTGCTGAGAATTTCCTTCCATACCATATACGGTGATTCCCTGGCCCCAGGGGGACCACACTCACTCAGCATCTTCTTTCCAAGGGTGTTCCTATGCCTTGGGACTGTCTGCCCAGCACTCACAGGCAGCCTGGCAGACTGCGGAATCTGGGGAGTAGCTGGCAGCTGATGGCCCCTGGAGTGGAGGGCACCCCTGACTTTGGTTCTGAGGAGGCTGCAGTTCCAGAGAGCGAGGAGGCATGAGGGGGGATGAAAAGGAAGGAAGGAGGGGGAGAACAGAAGAAGAATGGAGGAGGGCGGGGGTAGAAAAGGGTCAGGAGAGGAGGGGAAGGGAAGAGGAAAAGGATGGAAGGAAAGGCGGGAGGAGAGGAGGAGGGAGGGATGGAAAGAGGGGAAGAGAAAGCAGGGAGGAGGAGAGGGGAAGGAGGAAGCAGGGAGGAGAGGATGAGGAAGAGGAAGAGGACAGGAGGTAAAAGGGGAAGGAAAAGAAGAGATGGGAGAAGAAGAGAGGGAACTCATTGGGAATGTAACGTGCATTTCAGTCACCAGCTGGACCCAGCATTTCAGGCTCCTCCCGAAGCTGAGATGCACCCACAGTTTGATTCCCGTTCAGTCTCTCCAGAGAAATTCACCACAGATTATTTCCCCACACACAGTGAGCACATACAGTGACTTCTGGAAAGAGTAGGACACAGGACAAAATGTGAGGAGGGCGAATTTAGCCCACTTAGTCTTAGGAATTCCCAACAGCAGACAGGGCAGGAGGGTCCTCTGTAGTGATCCTGAAAGTGAGAACCTCATCCAAGAGCCCCAATAAACAAGGCCTCTCCCTCTTCTATTTTTCTAATTTAATTTTGCTTTTTGGGGTGAATCACCCCCGGCGATGCATAGGGGTTACTCCTGGCTCTGCACTCAGGAATTACTCCTGGCAGTGCTTGGGGAACCATATGGGATGCTGGGAATCAAACCCGGGTTGGCCGCGTGCAAGGCAAACGCCCTGCCGGCTGTGCTATTGCTCCAGCCCCTCCTTTTTTTTTTTCTTTTCCAGATTTTATTTTGTTAAAGCACCATGAATTACAAAGTTATTCATAGTTGGGTTTTTGACATACATTGTTCCATGACCAATCCCGCCAACCAGTATCAGCTTCTCTCCACTGGCGTTCCCAGGTTCTGTCTCCCACCCCAACCCCACCCCCGACCCAGCCCCAGGGGCCATCTGGCACCTTTTAAATCTGGTTATTAAAATCTGGGTCTCACAATATCACTCCGCAATTTCTTTTTATCCCACGTAAGACAGATCATTCTGAGCCTGTTCCTCTCCCTCTGACTAATTTCACTGTTATTTTATTTTGTTTATTTTTGGGATTTTGGGCCCCACCCAGCGATGCTCAGGGCCTCCTCCTGGCTCTGCACTCAGAAATCACTCCTTGGCGTTGCTCTGGGGGACCATATGGGATTCAGGAATTGAATCCAGGTTGGCCAAGTGCAAGGCAAGCGCCCTACCCGCTGTACTATCTCTTCATCCTGACTCTTATATTTTTTTAATATTGAAAATCTGCTTTGAGTCTTTCTTGGGGACACAGTCTAATGGTCATTGTATGACTTGCTGGGTAATAATTGCATTTTTTTGTTGTTGGCCCAGCGTGCACTTCCTGGGAATGCCCCTAGGGGGCACCCGCAGGAGAACGCGCCCTGCCCTGCAGCCCCGACCCTACGCCCAAGGTTCAAAGGGCGGAAATTAGGCTTTGCCCGCAAGGGTTCGGTCTCCCTACCCCCACCTCCGGGGGCGTGGCTCCTGAGCACTGAGCAGAGAGTAACTTCCCTGCACTGCTGAGTGTGGCTCCCCCTGCCCCCCGCAAAAGAGAACTTGTATCCTGGCAGTAAACAGACCACCTTGCCGCTGGGTCATTTGAGGTGTGGACCCCAGAAAATACCTGTGCAACCCTTTGGGGTTGGACACGCTCTCTTTGCCCTTCGGATGACAAAGATGAGCGATCTAGAGGGTCCCATGCCCAGGGTAGAGGGGATTGAGCGGGAAGAACCTCTGGAATGAGCTGCAGGCTCATGAGGAGGGCAGTTACCCCCATAGGGTTCTTGGCGGGGGAGAGGGAAGAGAGGGGTCCCACACTCAACGCTGCTCTTCCTCTACTCTCTCAGCACTAACGGGGCTGGGGGTGAGGAGAGAATAATGAGAACCCCCACCCCACCCCAGAGCATTTTTTTTTTTTGCTTTTTGGATCATACCCGGCAATGCTCAGGGGTTACTCCTGGCTTTGCACTCAGGAATCACTCCTGGCAATGCTCAGGGGACCCTATGGGATGCTGACAATCGAACCTGGGTCAGCCGCGTGCAAGGCAAACAAACGCCCTACCCGCTGTGCTACAGTTCCAGCCCCCTTTTCTGTTTAGTTTTGTTTTTCTGGGAGCCACACCAAAGGGTGCTCAGGGCTTCCTCCTGGCAGGGCTCACGGGACCCTATGAGGTGTTAGGGATGGAATCCAGATCATCTGCATGCAAGGCTAGCGCCCTCCCTGTCCTGTTATCATCTGGCCGGATCTGAAATTCTGTGGGGCTTTTTTTGGGGGGAGGGGGGTAACTCAGTGGTCTCAGGGCTTCCTTCTGGTTCATAGATTACCCCTGGCTGCACTCACGCCAGTGTATGGGCTGCCAGGAATCAAAACTGGCTCAGACAAGGGTGAGCCAAGGGCCCCCTCTCCACTGCCCTATGGCTCTGGGTCTGAAATTCTAAGGATGGTTTTCAGCCAAATCAACATCACCTTGGCACCATCAGAGTTGGGTGGGGGGAAGTGCCTTAGTGTGGAGTGTTGTCAGATTCCCAGCAGGGCAGAGAGAGAGAGAGAGAGAGAGAGAGAGAGAGAGAGAGAGCAGTGGACAGGGCCCTTGTCTTGCACGCGAATGACCCGGGTTCAATTTTGATCCTCGGCATCTCATAGGGTCCCCTGAGCACTGCCAGGAGTAATTCCTGAGTGCAGAGCCAGGAGTCACCCTGAGCATCACCGGGTGTGACCCCCAAACTAAAATTCCCAGTGCCCCCCACCCTTGGGTTCAATCCCTGGCATCCCATAGGGTCCTCTGAGCATCGCCAGAAGTGATCCCAGAGCACAGAGCTAAGAGTCAGCCCCGAGCAGCACTGGGTGTGGCCTCAAAATGAAAACAAAATCCCCCACGCCCTCACTCCTGTGGACAGCGGGAGAGAAGCAGTGGAGGCACCCAGACTCCAGCCAGGTTTTGGGGAGACCAGAGCACTCCTGGCAGCCTGAAACACCTCACCCCGCCCCCTCACGAAAGTCCCTGGTATGGGGATCAAGCCCAGGGCAGCTTCCACCCGGAGCTGGGCAGCCCGCAGTTCTCCGAGGCGCAGGAAGGGTCTGTTCCAGGGCACCGCACCCCGGGGAAAGCCCAGGAGCCCCTCAAATCCACAGTGGAGGATTCATGGGGTCTCTTGAGGCGCCAGGCCACCCAGCCTCAGCCACCTCGCCACCTCGGGAATCCTCGGTGGGAGGGACACTGTGGCATATCCGTTCCGGGGTTAGGGAGAGCCTGTGGCCTCTGTGCTTGTGTCCCCTTCACACCCCTAGAGTACCCCGTATCTGACGGCTGCTCCCCCAGGCTGACCTGCAGGTCACCTTCAGGTTCTCCCCCAAGTGTTACCCCAGACTTCAGATCCAAATGCCATCTCTCCCCCAGGAGAAGCCACTCCCAACAAACCCTACCCTGGCTCGCCCGGTCTTTATTTCAGGTTTTTTTTTTTTTAATTTATTTATTTTTTTATATTTCATTTTTAAAACTTGAAAACAAAAAAAAAATTTTTTTGGTATGGGGGGGGGTCAGACCCGGCGATGCACAGGGGTCACTCCTGGCTCATGCACTCAGGAATGACTCCTGGTGGTGCTCAGGGGACCACATGGGATGCTGGGAATTGAACCCGGGTCGGCCGCGTGCACAGTAAACGCCCTACCCTCTGGGACTTATTCTTGACTCTGTGCTCAGGCCTTACTCCAGGTGGGGCTCTGGGGACCCTGCCTGGTGCAAGGAATCGAGGTGAGTGCCTTCACCGCTAGGCTCTCTGGAGCCCCTCCCCTCCCTCGGAGCTTTCCACCCCTCCTCTTTCTTCTCCTGCCTTTTTTTTTAATTGTCTTTGTAATTGAGTCACCATTGGATACAGTTACAAAGTTGTTCCTGATTGGGTGTCAGTCATACGATTTCCAACAACACATTATACAGTGTCCCTTGACAGTGTACATTTCCCACCAGCGGTGTCCTCAGTTTCCCTCATGTTCCCACACCAGCCTGCCTCTATGGCAGAAACTTTCTCTCTCTGTCTCTCTGTCTCTGTCTTTCTGTCTCTGTCACTCTGTCTCTCTCCCTGCCTCCCCTTTGGGCATCGTGGTCAGAATACACATATGAAAGGTCATCACGTTTGTCCCTTTTCCACCATCATAGTCATTCTGGTCCCTTCTCTTTCCCCCCACCCCTACCCTGACCTAGGGCAGCTCCAACCAGGAGTTCTGGTCTCAGTTCTACTGTCCTTGTGTGTTAATCTCATGCGCTTTTTTTTTTTTTTTGGCTTTTTGGGTCAAACCTGGCGATGCTCAGGGGCTACTCCTGGCTCTGCACTCAGGAACCCCGGTCGGCCAAGTGTAAGGCAAACGCCCTCCCCGCTGTGCTATTGCCCAAGCCTCTATTTTTTTTTTTTATCCCACAGATGAGTGCGATCATTCTGTCTGTCCCTCTCCTTCCTTTTTTTTTTTTTTTTTTTTTTGCTTTGTGGGTCACACCGGCGATGCTCAAGGTTTACTCCTGGCTCTGCACTCAGGAAAGACTCCTAGCGGTGCTCGGGGGATCCTAGGGATCGAACCCAGGTTGGCCGCGTGCAAGGCAAACACCCTCCCCACTGTGCTATCGCCCCAGCCCTGTCCTTCTGACTCATTTCACTCAGCATGATACTCTCCGCGATCATCCCTTTATGAGTAAATTCCATGACTTAGTCTGGTCTGTTTCTTCATTCATCCGTTCTTGGGGGGCACTCGGGTTGTTTCCAGGTTCTGGCTGTTGTGAGCGGGACTGTAGTGAACTTGGGGTGCACCTGGCTTTTCCACCTTGTGATTTGGGGCCCCCTGGGCATTTTCCCAGTTGCCTCCTCCCTTCCTCCCTCCTCAGTTCAGTCCTGACCTTACCTGCGTGAGTTCCCTCCCCGCCCCCCAGAAGAGTCCCACCCCCCCAAACTTGCCGGGTGGAAACTTCTTCCAGCTGAAATCAAGGGGCCTGTTCCCCCACCAATACAGCCCTCCCTGGAGTTGCAGTGGGGAAGGGGTTTCCTCTGGAACTCTGGGGGGTCCCACCACTCTACAGTTCTTCTGCCTCCCCCGTCACTTTTTTTTCTTTACTGCTTTGGAGTCACACCGGCGATGAACAGGGGTTCCTCCTGGCTCTGCACTCAGGAATTACTCCTGGTGGTGCTCAGGGGACCATATGGGATGCTGGGAATTGAACCTGGATCTGCTGCATGCAAGGCAAACACCCTACCCACTCACTGTGCTATTGCTCCAGCCCTACCCCGTCACTCTTATTTTAGTCTTGGTGCTCACAGGGCGGTGCTCAGGTCTTACTCCAGGCTCAGTGGTCAGGATCAATCCTGATGGGGATCCTCTGGGGTGCTGGGGACTGAACCCCGGTCAGCCATGAGCAAGTCCAGCGTGCTTTCCACTGGACTATCTCTCCAGCCGCGGGTACCCCCATTCTGTGCCCCTCCCTATAATCCCTGCTGAGGGCATGCGGGGGCGGGGTGGGGGGAACGGGGATGTTTCTCTCACCAGGGCGAGTATAGGAAGGTTTTGCATTTTGGGGGCCTCACTGGGTAGTTACTACCCGGTGCTACTCTCTGCGCAGTGCTCTGGAGGTCGGGGGATGGTCCCCCCCAGGCTCATGCGTGCTAATCCTTGCCCCTGTGAACCACCCCCCTCCCAGCTCCCCCAGTTAACCCCGGTATGAAACAAGGTCAGGCAACCCCAGCTCCCCTTGGCTGTTGGCGCGCCGCCATGTGGCCGCTGGGAGGATTGCCTGCTTCCGCCGCCCCACTTACAGTCCATCCCTACCTATAGTACTTCCCAGCCCTTACCTCTGTGCCTCTATTTACACGGTTCCTCCATCCTCAGAGCTTACCCCTGCCCTCAGGGCTCACTTCTGGCGGGCTCGGGGGACCCTATTGCATGCTGAGAATCAAATGCAGACCCTGCTGACCCCTGACAGGATGCTCTCTGCACTGTGCTATCTCTCCAGCCCTGACCTTGACAGGTTTTTTTTGTTTTGTTTTTTGTTTTGTTTTGTTTTGTTTTTCAGATGCATCGCAGGACCCTGGTGGGTGCAGCTGAGTCTGAAATGGCAGCGCTGAGCCCTGAGACGGGAGGAACCGGAACGATGTGAAATGAGGTAAGGGTGGCAGCTCCGGCATTGAGCGTGGTTTTTCTTCTTTTCCCCTTTGTTACTGGCGTGTCATAGTAACATACCTGCCAGGAGCGATAGCACAGCAGGTAGGGCGTTTGCCTTGCATGCAGCCAACCTGGCTGACCCGGGTTCTATTCCTCCACCCCTCTCAGAGAGCCCGGCAAGCTACCGAGAGTATCTCACCCTCAGGGCAAAGCCTGGCAAGCTCCCCGTGACGTATTCGATAGGCCAAACACAGTAACAACAGTCTCACAATGGAGACGTTACTGGGCCCGCTTGGGCAAATCAATGGACAACGGGAGGACAGTGACAGTGACTGGTGTGTCGTTAAACTTCTGATGCTGATCAGGGGTCACCTATCCGGTGAGGTCCCCAGAAATGCCATGGCAATGCCACAGGGCTCTGGTTTGGCATGGGAAGGGATACAGGGGATCGAACTTTCGGCCTTGAGATAGATCCACAGAGTCACAATCCAGGGCTTTGTCTGCATTTTTTTTCTTTTTTAGGGGGGTGGGGTGCCACACCGGTGATGCTCAGGGCTGACTCCTGGCTCTGTGCTTAGGAATTACCCCTGGTGGGGCTCCGGGGGACCATATGGGATGTTGGAAATCAAAGCCGGTTGGCCATCTGCAAGGCAAGAGCTTACCCACTGCTTTATGTCGCCTGCTCCATCTGCATCCTATTGATTGATCGGTTGGGGGGCTGGGGGTCACATTAGCAGTGCTTAGGAACTTCTCCTGAATTTCAGCTCAGGGGTCGCTTCTGCCAGGGTTGGAGATCGAACCCTCGACCTCCTCATGCAGAGCCTATGCTCCAGCGCACTCCACGATCTTTTCAGTCCTATTTGTGCTTTTTATTTTTTTTAATGGTTTTCTTTGTTTGTTTTGGATTGGGAGCCACATCCAGCCATAGACTTATTCTTGGCTCTGGGCTCAGGGATCGCTCCTGGCAGGGCTCTGGGATGGAGCCAGAATCAGCGAGGGGCGAAGCTAGTTCCTTGCCCCTCCCCCTGTCTCTCGGGCGCCCCTAATGGTGTCAAGACGTCCAGAAATTTCCAACTCTTGCATCAATCGAGTCCCGGCTGGGCCAGTTCCTCTGTGCTCTGATGAAATCCTCCGTCTCGGAAAGGGCAGTGCATGGCAGGGGGATGTCAGGAATTACCTCTCTCTCTCTCTCTCTCTCTCTCTCTCATGATTGAAAACCCAGATGGACACAGCTGGGATGTGTCTCGGCCCAGGGCGGGGAGGGGGGAGGGGGAGGGCAGGCCGATCCCATAACCGGGCACCCCTGGTATCAATGCCCACCACCAACCCTGATGGTCCTTGACAAGACCACAGTCACGGGGCCAGAGAGACAGGACAGCTGGGAAGGGCTTGCTCGCCCACCACGTGGCTGACCCCAGCCTCCTCCCCAGCACCCATAGGATCCCCTGAGCTCTGAGCTCTGCACTCAGGAGAGACCCCCTGAGTGCAGAGCCAGGAGGAAGCCCTGAGCACTGCTGGTGTGATGGGTGGTGGGAGGTGATGGGAAAGAAGGAAGAGAAGAACGGAGGGGAGCCAGGGCCATGGCACAGCGGGGAGGGCGCCTCTTTTGTACATGGCTGACCTACGTTTGATGTCCGGCATCCCCTAGGGCCCCCAGACCCTGCCAGGAGTGATTCCTGAGTGCAGAGCCAGGAGTTAACCCTGAGCACTGCCGGTTGTGGCCCCAAACGGGGGGGAGAGACAGAGACAGACAGAGAGAGAGAGAGACAGAGACAGAGGGAGGGAGGGAGAGGGAGCAAGGGAGGGAGGGAGAGAGGGAGGGAGGGAGGGAGGGACGGAGGGACGGAG
>JAOXYA010134407.1:0-10222 GCA_028565675.1 Sorex palustris | reverse complement strand
GTATAACTGAAACCCAAGCACAAAAATTTGTAAGTCTACAACTGTACCTCATGGTGTTTCACTAATGAAAATTTTTTTAAAAAAAGAGGGGGTAATCTTCTCAAGGAGGCTGCATTGAAGGAAGCGAGGCCTTTGGAAGGGGACTCTGTTCTTAAAGGTGAGGTTCTCCTGAGTGAAACTGGTGTCCTGATCAAAGTGGCCAGAGAAAGCTCTTTTGCTGCTGCCCTGGGAATTAGCTAGTGAGCAAGTGGATACCATTAGGCATTGAATCTTGGTGGACTGGAATCTGGGACTCGCAGTCTCTTGATAACCAGCCACATGTTCGATGGTATTTTGTTTTAGTAGTTGGAAGAGCTTTTCTTAACCTTTTATTAAGTGTGACTCTGTTGTGTGTCTCCTCTATCAAGTTCATTTCCCATGTTATTTCCCTTTATAAATATCAGTTTGTCTTCTCGTCTAGCCACAGGCTGTAGTTAGATCATTTTCTCATACCTAAATTCCTACCTAATTTCTCCATGACAATTTGTTTCAGTACACCCATGGATATGTGGCACTAGTACCAAAGTCTAGATCTAGACTATATATTTTTTCTAGACAACACATCTGTGATAGTTTGATTTTACACATTAGACACAGGAATATATGCACAAGAGTAATTTATAAATCAGAACAGTGGTAGCAATATACCACAATGAACTATGAGATTGTGGTTTCTTTCCAGAACTTTTCTTCTAGAATTTTGTTCTGAACCTAGAGATTCCATTGTCAATATCAAGGGTCAAATGATATGAACATCCTGATACATGCTAGAGCCTTTCTTCTCTAACCTCTCCGTAACCCCCAAATCTAGCTCAGTTATTCTCTTAATGTGTAGAAAATCATGCTTAACTTTGTATGTGTACAATCTTCTTTTACAGATTCTATTCAAAGGTAGTTTTGATTCAACACAATTATGGCATGACCGGCTGAGAGGCAAAGATTAATTGGCCCAAAACTGATCTCCTGCAGGCTGACCTTCCAGTAAAGAAATTGATTTTCTTTGAAACTCCATGGCAACTTGCTTCGAATCAGTGCTCACAGGGATCAATCCTCATCACTGGAGAATTTAGACATCAGCCTCATATTCTCCTAATACAGCCAGGAAGGACTAGTGTGCCCCTTACACCGAATGCTTAAGACGGAAAGAGATAATTGGGAGCCGAGGGTAGGTCAGCTGATACTGCTGTTTGGTTTCAGTCCCCACTGAATGCTGGAAGCTGTGATTTTTATATCAGCAAACACAATAGTGCTGAAACCCAAGGGCTTGGGGTGGGGGTCCCTCGCATTTTGTTCTATAAAGTCTAATGCTCAGCCCGGGTAGGTCTGGGACAGGGGAACAGTGGTCTCTGTGCTGGTCTGTGTCACGCCTAGTAACAGGAAGTCCTGAAACTTGCTAAGACTCAGATCCACTCTTTAATAGAGTGGATCTCATTAACTCATGTGTCATCACTGTCCCACTGAAGTCATGACAGCAGAGTGAATAATAAGCCTGAATGAATTGCACACTTGAATTTTTTTCTTTTGAAGATAAAAAAATTGCTTTTATTCTTTCAAAGTAGGTTAGAAAATAATGAATAAAGATTTAAGGCAAAAACCCTACAGCAGAGCTTTATGGCCTCTGAAATACTTCTGTGGTGCAGGCTACTGAAATCCAATCATTTCTGTACTCACTCTGTGATCAGAGGCTATGGGATTTAAGGAGAAGTACGAACAATAATGGTTTGAACATCATTTTCCAAATCCTGTGACAAGCACTTCAAAGTATTCACTAATAAGGAAGTGGCCTCTGAAGAAGCTGTCACTCTTTCACACTTTATCAGTGCATGAACTGATGCTCAGAGTGAGGCCTTCGCAGTGTGGAAATGATCAGACTGAATTAAACCCAAATGGGGCTCCACATCCCAGACTTTTAGAAATTTTATCAGTAATGCCTAGGCAATGTCTCAGACATTTAAAGAAAAGCAAATTCAAAATGATGTCTTTAGATGAAGTGGGTTTCACAGAACCAGAAAGAAAAGGAAACCTATATAGATGTGAAATGAGTATGATCAACCCAGAGGCTCTCATTTCTAGCACAGAGAAAGGGAGAGGGCCACTGCATCTGGGATAGGGAGCCATATTTTTGGTTTAATTTACTCTGATAATTTCCACTATGTTTTCTGGTACCACTTCTTGTGGTTCCTGTGTCAAATTTCTGGTCCTCCAACCCAAACAATATTTAGTGGAACTCTTATTTATAACATGGGACTGAGTTTCACTTTGTCATAGATTAACGTTCTAATGAAGGGTCTGCTGATGGCATTCCAGGCATTGTGGGTTCACTGGAAGAACAGAGCTTTGCATTTGCAGCACACAAACTCTCGGTTTCCTTGGCTGGAGGAAGGAGGCTTCTTGGTGTCCAGCTCCTGGCTGTCTGTCCTCACCTCCCCCTGGATGAATTGCTGGCATGCAGGCTGCCTTGTCATTGGTTGCATTGGTCAGGAATCCTGGTTCTGTCTTGCACGGGGTGGACATGTGTTCTTAAGAAGATCAAATCTCCATTTGCTGTGCTTTGGGATTGTGCCAGCTCTCACCTAGTGAGCACAGCTCCTCCCAGGAGAACTGCCTGGAAGGCCACAGTTAAATCCCAGAGCTGACTTTGTTTCTAGCTCAGGAACATCTGCAGGAACAGCTGGCAGGGAAAAACCTGTTTGTGTTTATCTCCTTCAAGAAGAAAGAAGGCTGTGTACTGTCCAATACTTAGAGCCCTCCTCCCACCACCCAGGTTTGCACAAAAACATAGCTGGCTGGAACCAGAATGGAAAGTCATCCTTTCAAAAGACTTTTGGGAGGGTGAAGGTGGAGTGACTGTGTCTCTGTTTTGCAAAAGTTAACACTGTTGTAACCATCTTGCTTAACTACACTGTACTGCAATGTCCTCCCGTTGTTCATCAATTCGCTTGAGTGGGCACCGGTAACATCTCCATTGTGAAACTCATTGATACTGTTTTTGGCATATCCAATATGCTAGGGGGAGCTTGCCAGGCTCAGATGTGTGGGCGGGATACTCTCGGTCTCTTGCTGGGCTCTCCAAGAAGGACAGAGGAATCGAACCCAGTTTGGCTGCATGCAAGGCAAACGCCCTACCCGCTCTGGTATCGCTCCAGCCCATCTTGCTTGACTACAAAATAAAATATTTATAAAATCAGAAGGACTTCTGGAGCATGTAAGAAGCAGAACTGAGGTCTATATTGCTGTCAGTAGTAGTGATGAGGCTCTTGAGGGTATATCAGTAGGTGATCTCCATTCAAATCTCCATGGACAAAACTGATGATCAGAAGGCTGGTGATTTAAAAACTGATGATTTAAAAACCCTGGGGTTTTTAGTGAGGAGATGGTCAAATAATGGCCTGAAATTAAAATTCGCAGTATACCTCCACGTGGATTTTTTTTCCCCTTTGACCTGGTTGAAGGGTATGGTGTATGTGATTGTTTCCAAATGAATTCAGTTGCTAGAATTTTAAACTCATAAATGCACAATCATGGCTTTAAAAAGAATTTTCTTTACAAAAAAGGGTAGTTTCTCTGAACTAGGAAAAATAAAATGCAAGCATTTATGATAAATGAAAAAGAGAAGTTTATGTTCTATACTCTGAATATAGTCACTCTGTCTTTTCCCCCTTGCAGTTTCTGTGGGTTTGTTCTCATCTTCAGAAAATGAAGATGTAGTGCCTAGGATTAAATAACTGGAGGGACATTGGACTGGCTAATATTATGCATTTCCTGCTCCCCCCTGGTGGGAGGCTCCATAAAATAAAATCAATTCTAAAATACTCAGCCCTGGTTACAGAGGGGAAAAATTCAGATTTAGTTTTAAGAGAGCCTTGCAAAACATATGGGCTTGGTTTTATAGGAAACAGTTTCTAGACAAACAGAGAGGCATGAAGTCACAGCAGCGGGGCTTCCGTTTATGTAAATACTCAACTGTGGGACACAAAAACACAAATTCAAAGAAAAACAATATTAATCAGCTTGAATTTCCCTCCAGCCACCCTCAGCATTCTAAAAGAACAAACACATCAACAGTGAGGAATGCTTTCAACAAGAACAACAAGCATGGCCCAGCTCAGGGGCCCTTGTTCAGCTTCAGCACTGTGCAGGGACCTCCTGGGACTTCTTTCCTCTTCTTTACTTTTGTGTAGGAACTCAAGGGAACCAGAGCTGACTCCCAACAATTTTGGATCAATGGGGCCAGACAAACTGTGGTGCCGCTTGGACCATGAGGTGCTGGGTTTGATCCAGGATTGGAGGTGTTCAGGAACCACTGAAACCACCCCACGGTTGCTCAGGGGCTATACTTGTTGATACTTGGAGGACCCTAGAGGACAAAGGATTGAACTGGGGTCCTACACATGCGAGGCATGTGTTTTAACCCTTTTGCAATCTCCTCACTCTTCTCTCAGCACTTCTTCAGTAACACTGTCCTCCCCTTGTTCATTGATTTGCTTGAGCAGGCATCAGTAACATCTCCATTGTGAGACTTGTTGTTACTCTTTTTGGCATATTTAATATACCACGGGTAGCTTGCCTGGCTCTGCCTGGGGGCGGGATACTCTCAGCCTCTTGCTGGGCTCTCCGAGAGGGATGGAGGAATTGAACTGGTTTAGCCGAATCCAAGGCCAGCACCCTACCCGCTGTGCTATTGCTCCAGCCCACTTCTTCAGTAGAGGTATCATTTATGTCAAACATTGAGTTGTTCCTTTTCCTTTAAAATAGTAAAGAAAAATGCACCTCTATCTTAGTGATCCCTAAACACAGAGCACATCTTACATAACCATATGTCCAGTGCCTTACCAAACTGTCTTATTATGTAACTGTCTTATTTTTGAGTCTTAACATCATATCATTTATTAATTTAGTTTTTTCACCTATGTAAACTAAATAAGAAAAAGAAAGTGGAGATTTAAATAATTCTGGGTAACCTAGGTCTGAAATGCTTTCACTTAAAATCAGTAGGGAGTGGAGACTAATTTTTGCTCGTGGATTGATCACTGTAATTTTCTTCACTGTCTTATGTAGCTCAAATCCATGCCAATGTCACTGTTCTGAGCTCCATGATTAATTCAGGCATCTGTCTGATCAACATGTTGCCACTCTTGTCTTATGGAGCAGAAGTCAGGCTTCAGACTTAGTTGTTCTGTGACCAGTCATCTTCACACTCTTCTTCCCTCAATGGTTTTGCCTCCACGAGCAAAGGGTCCAAGCAGAGTGGGGGTAGAGGACAATTTTCTGTAAAATATGAACACTTACCACTCCTAAAAGAAGACAATGTACCATGAATCTAGTGACGTTAGATGATTGGGTGTCAAATGTTAATTTGAGGATCTATGTGAACTCTTATTTTTAATAAAATGTTAGGACTAAAAATCATAGTTAACTGTAATTGTCAATGCTGTGAATGCTCTTTATTCTTAGGAATAAATAGATAAAAGTACATAGAAAAAGTTCAGTGAAGTATAATAGGTAAATAAATTCTCAAGCACATTAAATATGAATTTATAAAAAGCATCCAATCCATATTGTTTTATTACTTAAAAACTCCCGAGAAACCTCAATGAGCTTGGTTATCGTGTGGATATGGTCAACTGTGCTGAATCCTTTTTGGAAACTGGCTTGCTCGCATGGTTGTCCTTCATCTAGTGTTCTGACAATCCTATTCAGGATGACTCAAGTGAACAGCTTGTAGACAACAGACAACAGGCAGATCGGGCGATAGTTGCCTATGTCATTGATGTTCTCTCTTCTTGTACAGTAGTATAGTCCTGCTGGTTTTCTGTTGGGATGGAACCTTGCATTCAGACAGATAGTGCATGAAGAGCCAAGCCAGTGTATTGATGAGTACTGACGGCAGGTTCTTCAGGTGTTCGGGTCTGACCTTGTCTGGGCCAAGTGCTGTTCGCTTCTTTATAGACGAAATGGCGGGTCAGATTTTGGAAGGGAGAACATTGGGAACAACATATCCATCCTGCAAAATTTGGTATGTGGGCAGGTGGATGTGGCTATTGAAGAGATCCAAGTACATGTCATGGATAACCTTCTCCATTGCCCTTCTGGAAGATGTGATAGGTGCATCAGGACGTTGGAAGGCAGTCATCTTGGTCTTGTAGTTGGCAACTGAGGAGTGGAGAGAGGGAGAGAGGGAGAGAGAGAAAGAGAGAGAGAGAGAGAGAGAGAGAGAGAGAGAGAGTACCTTAACACAAAGTCAGGCATAAGCCTTGATCACTGCTAAGTGTGGCATGACAAGAACAACCTGCCCCCACACCCCGAAAAAAATCAAAACCAATAAAATTCAGGGTCAAAGTTCTTTGCTTTGCATGTGGTTGACCCTAGTTCAGTCCCTGGCACCACATGATTCCCTGAGCATCATGGGGATCAGTTCCTCCCCTCAGGACAGATCTGAGAGTACTTCCAGGTGTGACCCCCAAGCCCCCAAACTGGCATAACTTCCAAGTTGTGGCTGTCTGGGGTGGAGATGGATGAAGGAATAAGAAAACTCTCAGTTAAGCGAAAAGAAGGATCTAGAACGGTATCAACCTCCATATGACACCATTTCTGCCTAGTTTTGAACTATGTTGGAAATACAAGAGGGGAGACTGCCCAATTCCAGCTGTCTCAGTCAGTCTCTCACAGGAAATGGAAGCCATGAACACAGTTGATGCATAGGCAGGACTGAAACAGAAAAGAGCAGAGGCCCAGGAAAAGGACCCCCAGGAGCTGGCCCATAAGAACTTGGAGGTGCCTGGTTGTCCACCTGTCCTGTCTTCACCAAGACTGACCAGCTCTTCCCTGGAGTCTGTCTTCTAACACATCCCACCAATTCCTCCCCCGGATCCTTATACACATCTACACACACACACACACACACACACACACACACACACACACACACTCTTCATCCTTCCACACGAGAGCCGCCTGTTAGGCACGAATGTTCAGGTGATTCTCTCAATACTGACGGAATCTAAAATCCAGGCAGATTCTTTATATTCCATTATCCCTGCAAAATTAGGAGCCCCAAGATGTACCCCAGATGGGGTGCGCCTTCTATAATGGTGCCTTAGCTCTTGCTTACCCTCACCTGGAGGTATCTCAGCACATGCTCACACCCTCCCACACATTTCCAGACCGCACACATTCCTGAGGAAACCGGGAGTCTCCTGATGCTAGAGGTCACATCCCATCTATATCACCATGCAGAAGCTTCATGGATTACTCAACAGAGGATCTTTCTCTTCCTCTAGAGAGCCCACCGTTGCCATTTCCTCTCCTCACTTCTTTATTTCTATGCAACTTTAATTATTTTTTTTTTTTTTGCAGGAGGCGAGTAGAGGGGCCATGCCCAGCAGTGCTCAGAGCTTGCTCCTGTGTCTGTGTTTAGGGATCACTCCTAGTGACCCTTGGGGGACTGTATGTGGTGCCAGGGATCGAACCTGGGATGCAAGTCAAGTCCTCTCTCCACAGTCCCATCTTTCTGGCTCTTCCACTCAAATTTAAAATTGCTTTTAGTTTTTTTTAAGGGCTTGTTCACAACGTTCAAGCAAAATTCAAGCACCCTAGAGGTTAGCGGAACTTCATGATCCTGGGAGTTGAGGATCTTGGTTGCAGAACCCGCCTGATATGATGTGTTCTTTCTTACTCAATAATAAGTGAATTTAGGGCCAGAATGGTAGTACAGTGAGTAGGGTGTTTGCCTTGCACGCAGCCAACCCAGGTTTAATCACCAGAAGCCCATGTGGTCCCCTAAGTCTACAGGAGTGAGTCCTGACTGCAGAGGCAGGAGTAACCCTAGAGCAGCACTGGGAGCGGCCCCCAAACCAAAACACCCCAAACAAACAAAAACAGGCAAATTGCTCAGGGGTAAGAGCTCTCTCACGTCCCACCACCAGCCTGTCCTGACAAAAATAGTTTCCCACAGAGCTATTGGTACTGATGCTGCAGTGCCAGCGTCCAGCTCAACCCCTCATACTCATGGGCCTTCTACTCTACCGCTGAGCCCCAGACTCAGGGCCCATCTCGCACCTGAAGGAAACTCATTCACCTCCATATGAAAACAGCCTTGAACGTCCTCCCCATGAGATATGTGTCAGTGATATGACCCTTGTCCTCTTTAGAGCACTAAAGTTTGTGACATTAAATTAAACTGGGAAATGCTTTCCAACTTAGAGCCAATTGCAGTAAGAATGAATATTCTAATGGGGCAACCCTGACTTAACTTACCCATTGGTTAAACTGCATTACTTCATATTGTGGGCACGGGCCTTGCCTTGCATGCAGCTGAAACCAGGTTTTTGATCCCCAGCACCTTACACGGACCCCTGAGCCTTGCCAGGTGTGATCCCTGAGTGCAGAGCCAGGAGTAAGCCCTGAGCACTTCCAGGTATGGACCAAAACATAAATAAAAATACAAATGAGCAGAACAATGAAATGCAGAAAAAGCATGTGGATGTCAGGTAATAGTTACAAAGGCCTTCATAACAAATTTTTAAAAAACCCAGAAATAAACAATAAACTTGCAGCAACAGCAATTTAAAAAAGAATAAGTAAAACTGAAATTTAGTAAAAGGAAGGAAATAATAAAAATCTGAGCCTAGGGCCAGAGATATAGCAGGTAGGGCTTTTGCCTTGCACCCAGCAGACCAGGGTTCCATCCCCAGAACCCCCTATGGTTCCCTGAGCACTACCAGGAGTAATTCCTGAGTGTAGAGCCAGTAGTAACCCCTGAGCATCATGGGTATAGCTCTAAAACAAACAAACAAAAAAATATTTGAGCCAAAATAAGGAAAGAGAGACCTAAATGACAGTAATGAAACTAAAGATCAATGAAACAGATCAACAGATGAATGAAACGAAGGGCAAGTTTATTTGTTTGTTTGTTCGAGGTCACACAAGCAGTACTCAGAGCTTTTTCCTGTCTCTGTGTTCAGGGATCATTCCTGGCAGGGCTCTGAGCAGCATATGAGGTACCAAGGATAAAGTTTGGTAAGGGCTAGTTTTTTTTTTTAAGATAAAATCAATAAACCATTAGATAAGCTTGTAATGAAAAGAAAGGAAGAGTGAATACTTTATTTTATTTATTTATTTTTTGCTTTTTGGATCACATCCGGCAATGCACAGGGGTTACTCCTGACTCTGCACTCAAGAATTACCCCTGGCGGTGCTCAGGGGACCATATGGGATGCTGGGAATCGAGCCTGGGTCGGCCGCATGGAAGGCAAATGCCCTACCTGCTGTGCTATTGCTCCAGCCCCCAAGGAAGAGTGAATACTTTAATAATTAGAATTTTTAAAAAGAAAGGTGTTGGCCAGGAAGTGGCTTAGTGTCTAATGCAAGCATCAGGTCATGATTTATCACAAAGACAACAACAAAGTAGAGGGGGGGCAAAACAAGGGAAAGGAAACGAGACAACCTTCAAGTGCTTAAGGGCTAACTTAGTGAAACAACATTTGCATTAGAGATGGACTTGGGGAACTGACCCCAACAGCGAAGGCAAAAATACAAGCTTGGGGGCTACGTTAAATTAAAAAGCTAAGTACAGGGGCCGGAGTGATAGCACAGCGGTTAGGGCATTTGCCTTGCACATGGCCAACTTGGGTTCGATCTCTGGCATCCCATTTGGTCCTCCAAGCACTGTTAGGAGCAATTCCTGAGTGCAGAGCTAGGAGTAACCCCTGTGCATCGCTGGGCATGAACCAAAAAGAAAAAAAAAAGTACAGCAAAAGAAAATACAAACAGAGTCTTAGTGAATGAGAAGAGATTTTGCACATCATACATTTGCTAAGAAGTTAATGTCCAAGGCATATAGAGAACTCAGAATTTTACAACACACAAATGAACAACTTATGAAAATATGGGCAGAGAATTTTCCCATAAACATATTCTTCAAAGAAGAGGTACACAGAACCGATGGGTGTAGGAATAGATGTTCGTCACTGATGGTGAGGAAAAAGCAAGTTAAGACCATAACTAGATGACATCTCAGACCACCATCCATCCCATCTGCGCCCCCCCCCCCACCCCGGACTCCGACCCCGCTGCGTCCCAAGGTCGACTGGTTGAGCCACCCGGATTTTTTTTTTTTTTAGTATCATTTTATTTCTTGAATCACCCTGAGAAACAGTTACAAAGCTTTCGGGTTGAAATCTCA
>JAOXYA010134379.1:0-10222 GCA_028565675.1 Sorex palustris | reverse complement strand
CCGAGAGGGACAGAGGAATCGAACTCGGGTCAGCCATGTTGGCTGCGTGCAAGGCAAACACCCTACCGCTGTGCTATCACTCCAGCTTTCAATGTATCATATATCATATACTTATGAATAGAAAATAATGCTTACCTTGACATCATTTCTTACCAAATGTAAACTTGTATCTTTCTCGCTGGAAAAGTGAGTAATTCCAGAGTCCTTTTGTGACAGAAACAAATTACTCATTTAAAACATGATCACTTAAAAAAAAAACATGAATATGAGAATAAAAAAAAAACATGATCACTTTACAGCATTCCACAGAACCAAAAATTAACTTATTTCCAAACAAAAGAAGAAAAGAGCTATTTATAAATAATATAGGACAATTTTACTTCCAGAAAATTCTTTAGAGTACAAAAATCCTGAAGGGGAAACTTTTGGGGGTTAATGACATTTAATCCTACAGGGCAAGGGAGTTATCTAGGCTCAGATCTATAGAAATCCGCATTTTCTAGATTACTCAGGTATCCTTATTACATGTTATTCTGAATGGCTTTAACATGTGCTGCCATATAGGATATGTGCCCTGGTAAACTGTGATACATTAGTAGTGTATCTGCACTTGAAAAGATCACTGACCATTTCAACACATCCCTGTGTGTTGGGGGTTTTTAACTTGTTTGTTTTTGTTTTGGGCCACACCCAGCGATGCTCAGGGCCTGTCCTGGTGTTGCACTCGGGGATCACTCCCAGCTGCCCTGGGGACTCCACAGGCTGCTGGGATCAAACTCAGGGTGGCGGCATGCAAGGACAGGTCCCTACCCCCTGTGATGACTGCAGCCTCAGGGATGCCTCTTAAGTGGAGTTCTCTTAGAAGTAGATATCTTCTAGAGATGTAGCACATTATTGATGGGCTGTCTCAGTTTGAGTCTTCGTAGGATTCAGTATATAGTACGGTGACAGTATTAGAAGTGGCGTTATGGAAATCTTCCCAAAGCTTTATGAAATAAAAAAAAATAAAAGAATGTGATTATAAAAGACAAGTGGGGAATTAGCCCTCTTAGAAAATTAAAGTACTAATAACCTGCATTGTTTTGTTTGTACGGTGCCGTGCTACACGTAGAATTTGTACTTAGAAGAGTCGGACTTAGAAAAATCAATAAACCTCAATGAAAAAGGTACTTCAATGAGGAAACAGATTGTTAAGAAAATAATTAAGATAAAGATGCTAATGAATGCCTGATGATGATGACATTTATTTAGTATGTACCAGGAATTGCTGTGAACACTTTTTGCATAGTAATTTACCTAATACTCACTGAAACTTTAGATCATAGGAACAACTTCTAGATGAAGGAATATGTGAGATCTGTGTTATGAGTCAGAGTTATAGAGGAAGAACTCATGTTCAAACCCTGCTTCCTTAACTAAAGCTTTAGTCTGGGTCTCTGAACTCAGTGCCCTTTAAATATTTTTTAAATTTTATTAAAGCACCAGATTTACAAAGTTTGTCAGAGTTGGGTTCAGACACACACTTTTCCAGCAGTATCAGCTAACCCCCTCCCAGGTCCCCAGGGCCCTCCAGCCCCCAGCCTGCCTCCTTGATTGGCATTTTGAATTATTTTTTTATTTTTTAGTTAAAGAGCACAGCAGGTAGGGTTTTCGCCTTCCACGGGTTAGATTTCTTCGCCCCTCTCAGAGAGCCCCGCAAGCTACGGAGAGAATCTCGCCCTCAGGGCAAAGCCTGGCAAGCTCCCCATGACGTATTCAATATGCCAAACACAATAAAACAACAAGTCTCTCAATGGAGACGTTACTGGGCCTGCTCAAGCAAATCGATGAACAACGGGAGGACAGGGCTACAGCTCTACAGTTAAAGAATCATGATTTACAAAGTTATTGATAGTTGAGATTGATAGTTGGTATTCCGACACCAATCCCTCCATCAGGGTCCCCATATTCCGGGCCCACCTTGTCAGGCGCATTTTTCAGTTTGGTTGTTGTGGTTCGGATCTCCTGGTTTCAGTGGTCTGGGCATACGGCTGTGTGACCTCTCTGCATCACCCGAGTGCCCCAACCCCTTTCACTAAAGTCTCCCGTTGCTTCCCATCTGTCTCTTCTTACTTCCCTCCTCGATGATTTCTTTCATTCTCTTTTCTTCTCCCGATACTCTGGGGTCAAGGGTTATAGAGCCTTTTCTGTAAAACCAGCAGGTTTGGTTTTATAGATTTAGCGACTAAACCAAGGCTGAGAACATATCAGAGTGTCATACATCTCACCATGTCAGTAGGATAAAATTAATAATATTCTGAATTAAAAAATGGAGTCTTTTATGGATGAAGTCACCTTTTTGTTTCATCATACCAGGAGCATTATGGTACTCTTCATCATAGTCTTTGTCATTCACGATATCTTCATTCCAAGATTAAGTACACCCTTTATCAGAATGCAATAGAGCCCTTGAAATTACCCATGCATCTGATCTCCACACCTGTGTGTGTGTGTGTGGTTTTTTTCATCAGACAGATAATCCCTCTTCGTTCCAGAGGTGTTGTGACTTGTCGAGCTATTGTTGGGGTAAGCTGTCTGCACCAAGCTAGTGCATTTGCATTTTGCCAGCTCATTTGAAACCAACACTGTCCACTGTCCACTGTTCTTTGATTAGTGGTCAGAAATTTTCATGCCTTATGACCAAGAAGTACTAGATAAGCACAAGAAAAAAATGAGATCATGCAGTTTGCTGAAAGTTGGATGGAACTGGAGGCCTCAAGCTGAGTTAAAGAAGCCAGAGACAGAAAGGGAGGTCTCAGATACTCTCATGCACCCATGGCATACAGGGAAGCAAAGAGTATGGACAACATCAAATGATAACAAGTGCCATGCGGTGCAGAATCCAGAGTAGCAGGTCAGAGAGTGGGGAAGGAAGGAGGAGGTCAGCCTGAAATAAGGACTTTGTTGGGGGGAGGGGTTGGGCATGTCTCTGTGGAAAGGTGAGTTAATGGTAGACACAGAAACCTTGAATGTCAATATCCATGCAAACATGTATCCTGAACTAAAACAACAAGTTAATTACAAAGGAAGTATAGAGAGAGGTAGAGAGTGTAAATGTGGGTGTGAATGTCTATGGATTAGTCATCCCAACAGTTTACCCAGAGAGTGTGGTTAAACGATTGAAATGCTAGTTTACAGTCACTTATCCCAGAAGAGAGATTTAAGACTGGGGAGTTGGCAGAGCAATCAGGGAAGCCCCCAGACTGAGGCTCAGTTGACCCACAAAGGTGAGGTGATCTGTTCTGAATATGACCACAGGCAAAAGGCGTTAAGTCAGCTCTTCTGAGGTGCTTAGAGATCTTTGACTTTTGTTCCACCAGCAAAAAAACAACGCCTTGGATATCTAATGTATTGAATGGTCGCAGAGTATTTTTCCCTGGAAACTGAACAATGGGCTTCCTTGACAGGGATTCAGAAGGGGCATCACATCAGCGATGTTCCTGTTCTGCCTTTTGTGATAGAGAACAAGAGGGACCCAGAGCCTCTTTTATATAGTACATATTAATCATCATCAAAACACACAGCTGTTGAATTAATTCTGGATACTAATTTACTTATAGTTCGATTTTGCCACTAAATTGAAGGATTATCACTAAGGGAACAGTCAGAGTATTGTGTTGTATGACCCTTGGGTCATCTAAACTCTTTCTTGTTTTGCCAAATAATCTGGTGTTCATGAATCTATTATCCAAAGACATGTGACCCTGCTGGTGCAGCATCTCATGTGTGTAGATGCTTGATTTCATGATGCCTGTGGCAGCATCTCTCAATACTGATGGCATAAGCAAAGATGAGCCAGGAGGAGTTCAGTTTTTGTAATGGTAAACCTCTGCTGGCCGTTTGGCGAGGTAATGTGCTAGGTATGGTGCTTGCCTTGCACCAGGACGACCTGGGTTAGATTGTGGCACCCCGTCTGGTCCCTGTGCCCACCAGTAGGTTGATAATGGTTGGCAGTGCAAGTGTTTGGCTTGTCCTGTCCCCTCACTTGGCTGCCTGGGACTCCAGGGGTGACATTGCAAATGGTCTGGGTCGAAGGTCCCCTCCCTAGAATTAAGCAGCATGATGGTTCTGCGTTTGATATCATGTTTGTGTTCCTACTCATTTCTGAACTGTTTCGTGTTTTGCTTTCACATTTCCAAGCCTGGAAACAACTCTGACGAAGAACAACCATGAACTATGAACTATGACTTGGTGCCTTTCTTAAAGCTTATTAATTATATAGAATGAAAGTGTAAACTTATTATTATTGGTTTGGGGCCACATTGGCAGTGCTCAGTACCTTCTCCTGGCTCTGAAGTTGGGGATCACTCCCCGTGGGGTTTAGGAAACCTTATAGGGTGCTAGGGCTAGGACCCAGGTTAGCCTAGTGCTAGGCAAGCACCTTATTTGCCGGATTGTATCTCTGATCCTAAGATGTAAGGCTTTTTTTTTTTATTAAAGTTAAAAGTTTTATATTGTGTTGGGCCAGAGTGTTAACACAGCTGACCCAGGTCAAATCCCCAGCACCCCATATGGTTTCCCAGCCTGCAGGAGTGATCCCTGAGCACAGAGCTTTGTGTAGTCCAAAAGTCCACCTAAGTTGTATTTCATATTAATTAAGCGGGGACTTTCCAAAGCTATTCATGTTGATAGTGAACTTAGTCTTTATACTGTCCTAGGGATTCTTAAAGATGTGCAAATGAAAGGAAACAAAACCATGTCGTGTTTGATTACAAAAGCAAGAAATTAACTTATTGGACCACATCACAGTGAGCCCCAGATTTGAATTCAGCTGAGTTCAGTCACAGCCAGACCCATGAGTCAGATGAGCTCCTCGTGGGTGAGATGGCTTCTCTCCCTCTGTCTTTCTTTCTTCCTGTTGGCTTCAGCTAATCCTGTTCTCTCCAGTCCATGTCATTCTGGCTGCACAGCACCATGTTCACAGACACTGTCCAGCGATCATTTTCTCCCTGTTAAACTGATTCCAGATTCCCCACGAGGACACTGCCTGGGTCATGTGCACCATTGGAAGAGGTTGTTGTCATCAGATGACTGGAATGCTGGCAGATTGGAGGGAGGGGATGGATTCCTCTGCCCGCAGCTCAGAGGGGCATACAGTTTCTCACGAAACAAGGGAAGACTGAGGTTGGGGACTAAGTACAACAGGTGGCCCGCTTGCCTGCACATGGCCAACCGAGTGCCAACCCAGCACCCCATCTGGTTCCCTGAGCCTGCCGGGAATGATCCCTGAGCTCACAGCTAGGACTGAGCCCTGGGCACTGCTGGGTGTGGCCCCCAAAGAAACAAAAGCCCAAGAGATAGAAGATGATGGGTAAAGAAAGCGACACACACCCCTGGTGTTACCTCCACTCAGCAGGTGATGAGACCATGGCACAAAGGGTTTTCGTCTGGAGGGCGTGTGTCTTCTGACTCTCATTGTTCTTCCTCCTTCGCTGCTTTCTGTGAAGTCACAGATTTGTGGGTGGTGAACAGTAAGGACCTATTCCACCACTCAACCAAGATACTTTGAGAATCTAAGAATCAGAAACCATGAACGAATGGATCGATTAATAATGATCATGAGAATATTTGGGGGCTTTGGCTCATAGGATTCAGATTGATCCCCATTAATAGAAAAACATACCTTGATACTCTTGAAGGATGATCTGAGTGACAGTGTTCCCTGAAGCCCTGGCGTTGATCCCAGCTGAAACCCATTCTTGTGTCTGAAGTGTTTGCTGTTGGAGGTGCTTTGCTCCGGGTCAGGAGAGCACTGTCTGCTGACTGGCGGAGTTGGAGTTGCAGGCATTCCCCTGGAAGCAGCTGCACTACCGAGGAGTCAGTTTTTTCCCAGCAACTTCATGACTCTGCTTTGATATGGCCACAAATTCTTGAAAAGGAGGCTAAATTTTAGTTCAGTTCTTTTTACATTTTTTTATTCACTTTTTTTTTTTTTTTGGTAACAGTCAGCCTAGAAGGACCGGAAGGATAGTATTTCACAGGGACTTGAGTTAAACTCAAAGAGCGGAAGAGGGAGTTGGACAGCTGACCCTGGTATCAACCTGCTTATTTAAATAGATTTGAGGAAAAACGGAGCATGAAAACAACAAATCAGCCTGACTTATCGGAGAAGAGCAGATGAAACAATCCCTGGAGGAGCAAATGTGTAACCGAATCTATTAGTTCATCACATCCTCACGAACCCTCCAAATAGCTCTATGAATTTATATTGTTTCTGCCAGCCACGTGATCCCAGCAGTCTCTTCCTGCCCCATGTGAACCCTGAAATCAATCCATTGCTCTCCCAAACTTTGGGAAAATGATATGTTGCTAATGTCAGTGAACTAGCTGCAGTCACAGATTGTTTTTCACTCCCGAGCTTATTGAAGTGGAAGACCCAAAGGGTACGCCTTCCTGAAAATAACCGTGTTCAAAGACCTACATTCCTGAGGCAGAAGCGCCTTTCCAGAAGTCTATCATCCTTCCTGTTCGAAAATCCTTTCTACTGGGTGATTGGAAACATCATCAGTTTAGTTTCCTTCCCTTCCTTCTTCCCTCCCTCCGTCCCTCCCATCTCCCTCCCTCCCTTCTTATCTTCCCTCCTTCCTTTCTACCACTGGTAAAACAAAGAGTTTTCCTCCAGTAACAAAGAGGCCAGAACACTAACCTTTCTGTCCCTCCCTGCCTGTCAGCTAAGGGCTCTCTTCTGTTTCAGTTTACATTACTTTCATGAAAACTTTCCAGCTCACATTTGTAGATAGACTCATTTGTCTATGAAAGGCAGGGACAGGCAGATAGTACAGTTTAGCAAGACACTTTACCCAGGAGGCAAACCCAGATTCAATCCTTTACCCAGGAGGCAAACCCAGATTCAATCCCTGGCTTCCATTATGGTCCCACAAGCCCTGCCTGGAATGATGCCTGAGCACTGAGCTTGGAGTAATCCCTACCGTTAGGGATTTATTTCCTCAAAACAAAAATTAAATAACTAAAACTAAGCATAAACCAAATATACTAATCTCCTCGATGATCATAACGATATCTCATTAATGTTCCTCATTATGGTTAACTTTCTCTGTATTCAAGTGCTATTTGTAACAATTGCTTTCAAATTGTAAAATGTATCACAGAGTGAAGTAATAATACTGTTAGAATTATTGTCTGATAAGTATTAACAAAGATAATGTGCAAATCAATCCATAATAAAAATATTCTAAGGTAGTATTTTACTCAGCTATACAATTTTAATACGTTTAACTATTAACTTTGAGCTAGAAATCTTAAGTTGCATTATATTTTCTCATAAAGTGCTTTTTAAACATATGTATAATATAGACTGATGAGAAACTAACATTAATATTATTATTAATCTTGCTTTTAGTTTGGGGGCCATACTAGGCTATGCTTAGATCCGCAGTCATGCCCATGAACTGACTCAGGAGCCATGTAAGCTCGTTAACCGGCCATGATCCAGAGACTCATGAATAAATCTCGAAAGAGATCAGCAAGCGCAGAGATGCCTCCAGACCCCAAAGTCACCATTCAGTTAAAAATTTAATTCCAGCTGGATCAGCCCATTCAAAATGATAGAATTCCCAAAGCTCACAGCCATATTCATGACCTCACATCTGAAATTTCGCACCACTGATATACCAGGACTAACTCAGCACATTGTATAGATGTAAAGTAGAAGGCAGGCGACCAATCTCGATTAAGAAAATATTAGCACACAAGTCTTAATCCGTAAGTACATTTTACTAATCTCTTATCAAAGGGCTTGTTGGATCCAGGGTGAGACACAACCATCTTCACACACATTCTTCTAAGGAAATCTTCTCTGATCATTTATTGTGAATTGTTCAGAATAAGCAATATAGAATAAATTATAGAGTGCCTGCTCTTGGGGCAGGCTTGCCTGGTGGTTGGGAAAACTGGAAACAATAGTGCTGGAAGGTGCAACGGTGGTATTGGTTGTAATAGATCACCATGAGCAACTTTATAAATATAAAACATTAATTAAAAATAAATTTAAAAATGATCATGGCAATATGATGTGAAATATTATAGAAAATTGCATCACACATAAACCTTTCATCACTTCTTAGGTGTTTCGTATGGGTGGGCACAGTTAAAATGCAGAAATGTTTCTAGATTGAACAGATAATGAATCCGATTCTGTCTTTAGTCCTAGAGTTGAGCATGCGTATCAGCAAGTTCATGCCTGGTCTTCACATTGTTAAGCAAAATAAAAATAATGTTGTCTGTGTATTTTCAGATAGCACAGCGGTAGGGCGTTTGCCTTGCGTGTAGCCAGCCTGGCCGAGCCGGGTTCAATTCCTCCAACCCTCTCTGAGAGCCTGGCAAGCTACTGAGAGTATCTCATCCGCCCGGCAAAGCCTGGCAAGCAACCCGTGACGTATTCAATATGCCAAACACAGTAACAACAAGTCTCACAATGGAGACGTTACTGGGCCCGCTCGAACAACGGGAGGACCGTGAACGTGACTGTAGTAGTACTGCAGTATACCCATTCATGTTTGTGCTGACACATAAGTACTGAATTATCCACCCAATAAAACCACTTATTTTTATCTTGAATTTCACTGTTTTTACTGTAACTCTTCCATTGTTCTTTCCCCCATAAGGACAGTGATGTTCTGAATATGGTCTAGCTTCACTGAAATAATCCTGATGGAGGCACCAAACTCTTCAACATTGTCAAAGTATAAAACTACACTAGAGAATCTGTAAGAGAAACTAAATGGAATTAATATCCCACTAAAACAGGATCAGCCTCCTACGGATTGCTTTAGCTATTCATGGGGGGTTGTTGTTCCATATGGATTTCAGGAGTGTTTGATCTATTTCTTTGAAAATGTTATTGGTGTCATTATAAGGACTACATTGAAACTGTATAATGCTTGTATAATGCTTTTTGACAATGTTCATCCTCCCAATTCATGATCAGGGGATGTATTTCCATTTTCTCATGTCCTCTTTTATTTCTTGAAGTGGTGTTTTGTAGTTTTCCTTGGACAGATTTTCCTTGGACATCTTTAGTTAAAATGATTCTGAGGTACTTGATTTTCTGAGGCATGATTGTGAATAGGATTGTTTTTCTAATATATTTCTTTTTCATTATTTATATATGGAAAAGTCGTGGACTTTGGGGCATTGATTTTGTAATCTGCCACTTTATTATACAAACTTATTGTTTCCAGGAGCTTTTTGGTAGAATCTTTGGAATTTTCTTAGTATCATGTAATCTGAAAATAGTGAAAGTTTGACCTCTTCCTTTCATCTCTAGTTGTCTTTGATATTTTTTTCTTTACTAACTGCTATGGCAAGAACTTACAGTACTATTGAATAGGAGTAGTGAGAATGGGCAAACTTGTCTTGTGCCTGATCTTAGGGGGAAGCCTTGTTGGATTTTGTCAAATGCTTTTTATCATCTATTGATATCATCATATGGTGTTTATATTTTCTTTTTTTGATATGATGTATTGTGTTGAATGACTTGTGAATGTCAATCCATTCATGCATCCCCGGTATGAATCTTACTTGGTCATGATGTATGATGTTTTTCATGAGTTGTATTCTACTCGCTAGTATTTTGTTGAGGATCTTTGTATCTGTGCTCATCAGGTATTTTTGTCTGTAATTTTCTTTACTTGTGGTGTCTGCTTTGGATATCAGGGTGACATTTGCCTCATAGAAACTGTTTGGAAGATGGGAAGCATAAATATCTGCAACATCAAACTGTGTTACAAAGCACTAGTAATTAAAACAGCATGGTTTGGGGAGAAAGACAGACCTGCAGATCAGTGGAAAAGAGTCAAATATCCTGACACTGACACTTAAATATATGAGCACCTATCTAGTCTTTGATAAAGGAGCAAGAAATACAAAGTGAAGCTAGGAAAGCCTCTTAAACAAGTGGTGCTGACAAAACTGAGCAGCTACATGAAAAAATAAACTCAGAAGTCTTTCTAGTGCCAGTTACAAAATTCAGATCAAAATTTAATAAAGACCTCAATATCATACATAAATACATATGGTATATGGAGAAAAATGTGAGCAGAAACCTCCATGACATCGAAGCTAAAAGCATCTTCAAAGATGAAACATCACTGACCAAGTAAGTGGAGGCAAAGATAAACAAATGGGACTACATCAAGCTAAGAAGCTTCTGCACCTCAAAAGA
>JAOXYA010134369.1:0-10222 GCA_028565675.1 Sorex palustris | reverse complement strand
GAGTATTCGATATGCCAGACACAGTAACAACAAAGTCTCCAATGGAGACGTTACTGGGCCCGCTCGAGCAAATCGGTATCTTCCCTAAGATGAGGTAAGCTGGAATCATCTTTTAAGTTGAGCCCTGGGTACGCTAAATGGGCATTCACTATTATGCCGCTCAGCTCAAGAATATGAACATCTCTTGGCCCTAAATGCTTCCCTAAAACTCAGTGTTTTGTGGTAACTTTAAGGTTATAACTGGAAAGATTTGTGGCATTTCAGGATATTGTTCAACACTTGTAGGGAAATTAGTTCTCGTTTCCAGGTATCTCTTCTTCTACAGTCCATTGATCTTTGTTCTTGAAAGAATCCAACTAATCTCAGAGTTTCTACGGTCAGTTGATCCTAAACTTTAAACATGTAAGATAGAGGGCAGTCTTCTCAGTTCTGGAAAATATCAACAGCTCTGACAGAACTACACTCTTATTTCCACATGGTTTCATTCAGCTGCCACTTTTGATGAGACACACACTCTAGTTATCCCCAGTCCCACCTCTGCCTAGTATCTGACCCTTCATATGCCTCACTCTTTAGGCCATATTCTGGGCTCTTGCAGGCATTGGGATCAACAGTCTCTGCACTATCTTTTACGTAAAAATGGGATTTTTAGTATGATCATGCTATTCATGGATGTCGTTCTTAAACTAACATCCTAGTTCTTTTATTGAAGCTGAGATTATCAGCTCTTATGCTTAACAAGAAGAGCCTTTTGGGGGGGGGGTTCTTTTTCATTTGCATAAAGAAGAGTGGAGACAAAGATGGTTTACAGTTGATGACTGGACATAAAAAATAGATAGTTTTTGTACTTTGTTGGGTGAAGTCAAAACCATAGACAGAAACAGGTTGAGTAGGTGATAAGATGGAAACTTCATATAGTGTTTGAGGACGGCATCTGGGGAACTGGTACCTGTGGCATCTTAGACCTACTTGCTCTTAGTGCTATTCATGGGTCAGAGAGCAACTGGAATCAGGGCCTCAAAGCTTATTTTTCCTTAACAATGAATTCTACTTTCTTTCCTTTATTTTTGAAGTCTCATTTTAATCTCAAAAGGTTCTCTATCTGTATCCATATATATAGGTCACTTTTATTTCTTTTTGAAATGGCCTATTATCAAAAATATATATAATGCCCTACTTTTAATTTAAGTTTTAATTATTCTTCTTGGTCTTTAAGAAGAATAGTTATCAACACCCAAACCACACCATTTGTTTTCTCCTTTTTATTACCTCCCAAGCAGTACTCAAGGGGCCCAGGAGCTAGATGATTTGTATCCAGCTGGGTCTGTGGTTTAATGCTGGGCCAGAGATTTCTCAGAAGACTGTCCGCTGAAGATGGCAATGCTCAGGACATCATGTGGTGGCAGGGATCAAACCAAACTGAGGTGAGTTGTACACAAGGCATGCGCTCTGATTGCTCTACTATCTCTCACGCTACAAGAACAATTTTAAATTGGCCTCTGGACTAAAGAGCTGTTTAAGCAATGATAAAGGACAAAATGATGGAACCTTTTGAAAAAGCACATTCTTACCTTTGTTATGCACTGGTAAATTATTTGTGAGTATCTTCTATGTGTGAATGGTGATTTTTTTTTTTAAAAGGACATAAGTGTCTTAAGGGAGATTTGCAGGACTTTGTTTTGTTTGGGCAGCAGTATTTAGTAATCCTGGGTACTCAGACAATCTGAGCAGTTCTTTCAATACTCAGGTCAGCAGTGAGACGTTATTTGGACCCTGCAGTCCTCAAAACCAAGGCAAAACCTGGATGTGTTTGTGGAACATACTGTGCTGGGGATTGAACCTGGTCTTACGTACGCAAAGTGTATGCCCCTGATCACTGAGCTACCTCCACAGACTTGAAATTCACCATTTTTAGGTCAGTTTCTTTGCAACTGAACCAGGGTTATGAGCACAGGGAGAAGTTGGAAAGTGTTATTAATGCCTCATTCTATTTGATATTGATAAATTATATGAGGAAAGTTGTGCTTAGATTGATCACTGAATAAAAATATCAACATGTGATTAGGAAAGATTTTCTTTTTAGGGAGCTTTGTTAAAAATGACTAAAGAAGAAGTCAAGGACTTTAAACATCTTTGTGATAAAGGAATTGCATCTGTGTTCAACAGTGTGGGCACAATTTTGATGGGTGAAGTTTGCCAGTATTGTCCGGGTTCCAGGAAGTCTCTATGGAAAAGAACAATCGGAGAAAAGGGATAAACACCATCTTTTAGTTTTCCTGAAGAAAAATTGGCAGTTCCATATTTCTTACGGAAGAATACCTAATGTTGGGCTGGAGGAATAGCGCAGATACCTCGAATTTTCTTATAATAGGCCAAAGGACATAGGGGGAATGGTTCAGGCAGTCTCATCTGTGTCTTTGTCAATAGATTTTCTTTCATTACTTCTTCGATAATTTTACTTTCCCTTGCTGCAAATGCAATTTTTAATTTTTTGAATAATAAAAGTTAAAGTACAGGTCAAGAAAAATCCTGTTTATAAGATTATAAGAGTTAAGCAACACTTTGGGGGTGGATATTTACTTGTCCCCCCCCCCCCACACACACACAGGTTGCGTTCAATGACACATTGTAGATATTCTACTTTTTTGTTTGTTTGTTTTGGGTTTTGGGTTCTTTCTGGTCCTATAGCTCAGTCACACTGCTGTTATTGGTTAGCATATCAATATAAAATGTTTTGCTGAGATTTCTTTATAAACTTGGAATGCAGTACTAAAAGAAATAAAAATCTTCCCAGCTGTGTACTGCAAGGAGAAGAGCCACGTTCAACAGCTTCTTTCTTATTTTGTTTCCTGCAGATTTTTAAAAAATGTGACACAAACTCTTACACTGAAAAGGTGTCCATGGTTACTGCTCAGGGCAGTCAGTTTGGTTGGAAGGCCATCCATCTACCTGAGCATGACTGGGCTGGTGATTTTAAAGTGGAGGCTGATGACTTTATCTGACCTCAAAATCTGAGTCCAAAAACAAAAACCCAGATTAAAATTGGAGTGTTTGTTCTTTATTCAAAAACAGGTGGCTATTTGAAAACTTCCAGGCAGATGTTTGGGAATATCAGTGCTTAATCACGCATACAAGAAGTTAGGATAATTAACTCTTTGCTGTTCCTTTCCAGCTGAGGCGGTCTTGTACCCAGTGCTATCTGAATCTATAAAAGGAGATTTTGCCTTCTCCAGATGAGGTGAGGAAGAAGGAGAAATAAGAGAAGGGGAACTTTTCCCTCTGGACCTGGCAGTTGTGTCTGTCTCCGTGACTGTTATCTTGATCCAAGCTTCTTTTCTCTGGTCGGTGTCTATCAGCCTCTTGCCCTTGGGTTTCGCTGCAAGTCGACTTCACTTTGGACTAACTTCCTCACGAAGGTAACACTCAGGAGGTGACCCTCTCTCGGCAGTCCCATATTTCTTACGGAAGAATGTCTAAAGTCGGACTGGAGGAATAGCTCAGGTACCACAAGCCTGCTTGCCTCTCTGTCTGGTGGCTTTGCTTTTGGAGTGGCGGGCTCTGCTGTCTGATCTCTCTGATGGGAATTTCCGGCAGCTCTGGCTCATTGTGGAAAAGTACCACACAGGGATGAGAGGCCTGGAAAAGCCTAGAAATTCTACTGGCTTGCAAGCACACGAGCAGACACCACCAGGGGAAGGGTGTCGGCCTTGGTGAGCACTGTGGCTGAGTCTGCAAGCAGCCCAACCTGATGGGTAAATCCTGGCCAAAGGTGAGAACTCCACAGCCAGACATCTGGGAAAGCCCCTGGTCATTAAAACTATGTTAACAATAAGGAAGGGGGAGGAAGAAAAGAAAAAAAGAAATTAAACTTAAAAATTCTGCTTGAAAGACGAAGTCATGAAATTTACATACAAGTGGTACTACATGGAAAGTATCATGTTAAGCGAAATGAGTCAGAAAGAGCGGGATAGACACAGAAAGATTGAATTCATCTGGGGAACATAAAGACCTTGATTTTTTTAGGGTGACGTCCACTCCCACACAGAAATGCCAGACTCAGGGATGATGGGAGAAAGGTCGCAGCTGGGAAGCACTTCTGGACACACGCCTGACTTTTACTGGGGGAACCATTCTTTCCTGGGGCAGAATTTGGGGTGACCTGCCCGCCTCCCAGTTCAGACATGCCCTGCCCGCTGCTGACAGCTTGTAGATGCTCCCTGCCACCCCCTCTTTGAATCTGAGGCTCCATTAAGCTGGGCAGGACCAGAGTCATCGCCTCACCTTTTTATGGGGGCGGTCACACCCAGCAATGCTCAGGGCTTACTCCTGGCTCTGCACTCAAGAAATACTCCTAGCGGTGCTCCGGGGACCGCATGGGATGCTGGGGATCGAACCCAGGTCGGCCGCATGCAAGGCAAGCACCCTACCCGCTGTACTACCACTCCGACCCCGTCTCCTGACTTTTTGTGAAATCAGCAGGAACAATGGTTTGTGTGTAAGCGATGCATGTGACATTAGGTTCCAGCGTGGGGTATCTTATACAAGGTGGCCGGAGCGTGGAGCTCTGAGGCCAGTCCCCGGGGGCCACTCTCCCTTCTCTGGTATTCACTGCCTTACGTGTCTATGAGGACAGGTTATGCTGAAATCTTAGGCCGGGTTTGAGCTGGGCTGATGTCCAGTCCCATTTCTAGAGGCAGAGAGTATTGCTTTCGTCCCTCTGCCCTCTGCCCCATCAGAAAAGTTGAGAGAAAGAGAGAGAAAGAGAAGGAGAGAGAGAGAGAGAGAGAGAGAGAGAGAGAGAGAGAGAGGCCGGAGTGATAGTACAGCAGGTAGGGCATTTGTCTTGCACGTGGCCAACCTGGGTTCCATCCTTGGCATCTCATATGGTCCCCCAAGCACTTCCAAGATCTCATATGGGTCTCGGAATGCAATATAAACTTAAAATATTGCATTGGCAACTGCTATTGGCATGACCAAATTACTTTTTTGCTCATCTGTACAATGGGTCTGGCTGGCCCCTTCCCAGCCCTGCTGGGCTCCACCCTGCACGAGTGCGGAGTCAGGAGTAACCCCTGAGTATCGCTCTGGAGACCTTCCAGAAGCCAGGGGGCAGGTCAGCGCTGCTCGCACCAAGGACGTGGGCTGATGTGGGGTCTGGGAGGGGCCGGAGATGGCAGAACCACACAGGGCTGGGGCTGGGAGGAACTGCTTCCCCCCCCCCCGCCCATCTCCTCCCTCCCTGCCCCCAGCGCCTCCAGAACCAAAGGAGGACCACTCCCAGGAGAAGCCCCGCCAGCCTGCCCCGTCTCCCCTCCCCTCCCCCCATCCCCACCCATTAGGAGCCCCGAGTGGGGAACAGACATGACTAATTGCACCCACAGTTGCCTCCTGGCAGGGGCGATTAGCCACCTGCATCTAATTTGGAGGGACCCGGAGGCTAATTGCAGCTGTCAGACCCCATGGACTGTGAGAGTGTGTGTGTGCGTGTGTGTGTGTGTGTGTGTGTGCGGGCGCGCATGTAATGTGTGCGTGTGTGTGCATGTGTGAATGTGTGTATGTGTGTGAGTGCGTGTGTGCACACGTGTGAGTGTCTGCATGTGAGTGTGCGTGTGCATGAGTGTGTGTGTGTCTGTGTGTGTGTGTGCGCTTGCGTATAGATATAAGCCAGCTTATGTGTCCTCCAGCTACCATGGGGCCCGGAAGTAGAGTGGGCTAAAAATAAGGGGGTGTCTTTGCATTGAACTTGCCCCAGGCCCCTGGACAGCGCAGGGTCAGGTTACCTGCTATGTCCTGGGGGGAGGGGGGGTGACCGGGGGTGGAGTCGGTCAGTCCTGGCGCTGCTGGGCACCTCGCCATTCTGGGACGAGAGAAAACTTTCCTTTGGGGCACGTTGAGATCCCACCACCCCACTGTGAGGTCCCAGAAAGAGTTCTTCAGGCCTCTGTCCACTCCCCGTCATGCAGGGAGCTGCCTTGGATGGACAGGGAGCACCTCAACATCTGGTGTCGGACAGCGCAAATGATTGACAGCTGCTGTCATGGGGACCTTCGGGGGCAGCTGTCCTGTGGCGACTGGCACAGACACCCCCACACCCGCAGCCAGCAGGGGTCCAGGGGAAACGCCCCCTCCCCAGCGCCCTCACCTTCTCTCACTGGATGCTCACCCCTGATCCACTGCAGCTGGGCCCTGGAACCTTCTAGAATGACTCCCGTGGGGTCCTGCTCCTACAGCCCTGTGCCTCTGTCTCTCGGCTCGGTACCTGCCAGTGGCAAGTGTGTCTGCGGGTGGTTCCCCAGGACTCATCAGCCAGTCCCCTGCCCTCCCCCCATGGACCTCCCACCCCACCCCAACCTTCCCTCCCCCTGTGCTGCCCAGGGGGGTCGTGTCCTGCAGGGCTTAATCACAGAGAGCAGAGCGGCAGGGGTCAGCTCTGGAGGGGCCTCCCTCCCCTCATGGGCCAAGTCACATGACATCGCCCAGCTCCCAGGGGGCCAGCCTGCCCTGGACTGGTTTGTAGGAGGAACAGAGGGCTCCTCACTTCCCGGTGTCTTAGCTCATTCTACGTTAGTATCTGCTTGATTAGTTGGTTATTGGTTTGGGGGCCCTGAGTGAGGGGACTCAGGGCTTCTCTGGCTCCGTGCTCGGGAGTGAATCCTGGCAGTGCTCGGGGGTCCATCCATGGTGCCTGGGATAAGATCAGGGAGGAGGGACGCAGGACAAGGGCCTTAGCCCCTGCACTGATGCTCCTGCCCTGGCTTGTTCACTCTTTAAACTTACAATTAGCACTGCCCTCGATTTGCTCAAGCGGGCACCAATAACGTTCTCCATTGTGAGACTTGTTGTTACTGTGTTTGGCACATCAAGTACGCCACAGGGAGCTTGCCAAGCTCTGCCGTGCGGGCAGGATACTCTCCGTAGCTTGCCAGGCTCTCTGAGAGGGACGGAAGAATTGAACCTGGGTCGGCCGTGTGCAAGGCAAACACCCTACCTGCTGGGCTACTGCATTTGTGATTAACCTTACAATTAAAGTCTTTTTTTTTCATTTGAGGAGGTCTCCCAAACAGTGCTCAGGGGGTCTTGGGGCATTCTCAGTGGCACCCAGTCCATTCCTCCAGACCAGCAATGTGGGGCGGAGTGGGGGGGGGGAGATTTGCCAGTATCATCCCGTGGTACTTGGGGATAAGGTGTCAGGAATCTACCTCAGGGCCTTTGCAAGTCAGGTATGCGATCTACACCTTCAAACTCTCTCCCCAGCCTACAATGAAGTTTTTTAAACTCTAATCTTATTGATCGATAACTAGTTCACAGTAGTATAAGATTTTAGGCCAGAGTGATAGGACGGTTGGTAGGGCATGAGCCTTACGTGTGGCCAACTGTGGCTCAGTCCCCTGAGCCCTGCCAGCAATGAGTGAACCCTGAGCACTGATCCAGGAGGAAGCCCTGAGCACCTCTGGGTGTGGTTCAAAAACAAGCAAGAATGCCCTAAGCTTCTGAGGGTGAAACTTCGCACCTCTTCCCTGGGTGTGTGGCCCCCACTGCACCCCCTCAAAGTTCCGGTGTCACCCCACTGTCCCAGTGACCCTCCCCCCAGGCCACTCTTGCAGTGTGATTTCTCCATGAGTCTCAGCACGACTTCTGTTCTGCCTTGCGATCTAGTGTGGGTTGGCCACTGAGATTCCACAGACGAAGGAAACCAACTGGAGACTCTTCATGACTTCCTGCCTCCCGACACTTGGCCCCTTCCCTCCCCCTCCACCCCTGCAGGCGGGAAGAGCCCGGCTGCCAGTGTCCTGGTCCATGGAGTGCAGACACTCGGCCTCCTCGGCCCTTCCTTCCGCTCAGGTAAGGCCCGAGGCCCGGGAGAGTCCGTGTGAAGACGAAGGATGGGTTGGACCAATGTGGCCACAAGCCAAGGGAAAGGGGCAGGTAGAGGGGAGCAGCTAGCTCCCAAACGCAACAGGAAAGATGCACTAGCACCTCCTGTCCTGGCTCTCCGATGAAGGTACCCCCAAGCCCTGTCTCAGTGCAGGTCCTGAGCTCCCCTGCACTGGCCATCCAGCCTTTCCGGCCAGCAAAGGGCTGCCCCGGCCCCTCCCTGCACACACAGGTCTTGGGGCACCTTGTGGGAGCCGTAAGGCCTTTCCACTGTTACTGGGCTCTCCAGAACCTCTAGTGGTTCTCCCCACAGCTCACAACAACTACCCATCTGTTCTGATCTACTGTGGGCTGATCTGCGATGCGCACCTGGCATTCACTGTATCACTGTCATCCCGTTGTTCATCGATTTGTTCGAGCGGGCACCAGTAACGTCTCCATTCATCCCAGCCCTGAGATTTTAGCAGCCTCTCCTTACTCGTCCTTCCCAACGGTGCCGTATTGGAGGCTCTTTCAGGGTCAGGGGAATGAGACCCATTATTGTTACTGTTTTTAACATATCAAATACGCCACAGGGAGCTTGCCAGGCTCTGCTGTGTGGGTGGGATACTCTCGGTAGCTTGCTGGGCTCTCTAAGAGGGACGGACGGAGGTTAAGCCTGTATATAAGAGAATACAAGCAAGTATGTTAAAGCCAAACACATGTGTGTTGCTTTATTTCCATCAGTGGTCTAGACTATAAGAGGTCCAGCAGCTGCAAATGCGGCCATGTGCTTCCAGAGGCTTTGTTTTATAGTCTCTGGGTCTTGGCCGTTGATAAGATTACATGGCACCAGGGGCAATTTGTGGGTGTGGCTGCCAAGCTACTGGAAAATGGGGAATCTGGGTAGAGTAGACACAGTCCCGATCCAAGCAGGCACGGGTCCTCTGCCGGTTCTATCATGGGTGAGGCTCATCTGAGCATGTGGAGAGTGGCCTTGAGCATGGCTGTGAGACCAGTGAGATTATGCTATTATAACAAAAAAACTTTGGGGGGACTACTAGATCACTATAGTAAAGTTTAGAGGACACTTGAACTTTTTTTGATGAAATTGGAAGTTAGCACAGTTATTATGAAGTGAAATTTACTTCAAAATTTTAAGTTCCATAAAACTGGTAAACCCACTTCCGGGTATATATTGTCTGAACTAAAATCAGGATCTTGATGAAATGTCTGTCATCCCATCTTATTAATACATTATTTGTAATAACCATGAAATGGATGTTATCTAATATTCATTAAACAATGGTGTGGGAAAAATATTAAGTTGTCCATATATTTAAAGACATATAAAGCACTCAAAAAGAAAGGTTTTTCTTTCTTAAATTTATGGGAGCAAGAATGAGGTAGACATAGTAACCCAGCATAGACCTTATTTAGAACAACTTCTTGCTCTTAAACCTTCATTTGCCTCTCCTCATCTCTCTTAAAGAAAGTTCATGTGGCAGTTGAGGATGAGAAGATGCGATATGCAAGATTACATAGTATTTTGAATGAAATATATGCAATGAAAAATTTTGCATTCATCTGCAATTTTGGTGCTTTTGAAGAGTCAAGTCCGAGAACTTACTACTTTCTCCACCTTCACAGCTTGATCACTTGATCACTTGACATCCTGTTACTCATCAACTTGCTTGAGTGGGCTCCAGTAATGTTTCCATTCCTCCATGTCGCATGCTAATGTAGCCCAATGCCGTCTGATCATTCTAGGAATATGAAGAGCCTCAAACCAATCATTCAGGGTCTTAACGGGGAAGTCTGGCCATCTCATAGGTGGGCGGGCACATGATGTTTGACGTCCCATGGAATCCAGTCGGTAATGGCTCTAGTCCAGCGGTCGTCTGCAAATCTCATTATGTGTCCAGCCCATTTGATTTTCGACGCCTTGACAAACAAGACAGCATCCCTGATTCTTGACCATCAATGAAGGTGGGAGCTCTGGATTATTTCTCTCATTTGAGTAAAGCGTGATACTCCAAGAATAGCTCTTTCTATTCCTCTTTGGAAGACCTGAATAGTGTTCTCATCCAGTTTTCATAGGGACCAGGTCTCTGAGGATAAGTTAATGCAGGAAGAGCAGTGGAATTGAAGAGATGTGCCCAGAGCCAGAGGTTCTTCGTCCTCTTAGCTATTTCTTCGATGTTCCTGAAAGGGTTCAAAGCCGCTCTCATCCTCCTGCGCAACTCAGGTGCCAGGTCATTCATCATGTTGACTTCTCGACCTAGGTACACCACTTACCTGGAGAAGGTGAGCCAGGCTCGCTCGGGGTAGAGCAGGGGGCGTGAGGGCTGGCAGGGGGAGAAGGTGG
>JAOXYA010134352.1:0-10223 GCA_028565675.1 Sorex palustris | reverse complement strand
GATATGCCAAACACAGTAACAATTGTCACAATGGAGACGTTACTGGGCCCACTCGAGCAAATTGATGAACAATGGGAGGACAGTGACAGTGATGTAAATACTTATATATGGTCCCTCCCAGATGTGTCTCATGTATGAAATACTAAACATGATCACTACCAGTGGCCACTCAGCCCCAGTGGGCCCACATAGCATTGTCTCACTGGTCTGAACCCAACTATTAGGCCATCAGTGGGTCAGAACACTGTGAGTCCTGTAAAAGACTACCCCTATAAAAGAATTATATACTTGTAGATATTTCTGTATTTAAGATTGAGATACAAGTTATATTTTGATATAAAGAAATCATTGTATTCCATTTCTACAGCATAACTCATATCTTAAGTCTTAGGGAATTTTCCCCTTGTCCTTAGGGCTCAGTCAGTCTATACAGTCATCTAATTCTCTCTCCGTGTCTCTGATGTGGCCATAATTATCTTGGCCTTTTTTTTCGCAAAAACAGAAAAGCCTCCTCCTGTGAGTTTGTGCAGTTCATTGACTGATTCAGGCAGTATATTATACATGAGCTTATCCATTCGAAGAAGGGTGAAGCTAATAGGCAAAAGACTTACTACCCCATGAATTGAAGTGGAGGCTTAGCAGGATGGCAGCATCTCTTGAGGAGAGAGCTTGGGGCCAGAGAGATGGTGCAATGGGTAGAGGCACACACACATGACTCAGATGGGCAACCCAATACCACATAGTGTCACGAGCACCACTAGGGCCCGCCTCGTGGTCCCCAGCACTGTAGAGACCAGACAGCACCACTGCCTTGGTGAGCAGAGAAAGAGTGACCCCATGCTCCTGTGCACTGCTGTCCCAACCCCTCAAAGGGCAGAAAGTTGACCTTAGGTCTGCTATAGAAAGTCTTAGAGTGGAGGTGATCTCATCTGAACAGACCTATGTCACACTAGATATTATATAATGAGATTCTTTAATGATACATGATATATATGATAAATAATATATATAATTATATGCCACCATATATTGATATGTAATTATATCATAATATATATTGGTATATATGATGATATATATCCTATAATGATATTTTATGAGATATTCTATAATGAGGTTAACATGCAACATGTATGCTCTCATTGGAAACAGTATTTTCTTTTATTATATGAGAGTAAAGCCAGTGTGGTTGATTATACCTCCAAATGCTATTCTAGTCACTGCTCCTATTAGATAAACTATGTGCAATTTTCCACCATCCCATTATTTTTCGCCCCCTTGAATTGCTCCAAGTTGCCGTCAAAGAATTTGTCCACGATTAAATTAATGTGAAATGGTTTAGAAACATTAAAAATATTTCATCTTTTTTTTAAATATGCATTACCTCTCTGGCTTCCTAAATCATCCACAGGAAGCACTGCATCCTGGTTCTGTTTCTCTGAAGCAAAACAAAAATTTTTTGCATCTAGATTGCTAAAACTAGTCTTCAAATGAGCACTTGGAAATCATTTTGAGGGTGTAGAAATGCAAATGCTGTAAATTTAAGTGAAAAAATACTTGTCTGACTGTCTTGGGCTGGCCTGGTTCATTTCCACACTGCTGGCTGCCAGGTTGCCGGGATGCCAGGAAGCCAGGCTGGGGTTAGATAGGAAAGTGTCTGGTGCTTCTAGGCCCACAGAGTGAAAGGTGCACAAATCCTTCCCAGGCCTGTTGCTTTACTGCCATCTGCAGTTGTCATCTGGACCCAGTATATTCTTAACTTAGGAAACCAAAGGCCATGCTATGCATACACAAAAAGGAGCCAGAGAAATAGTACAATTGGTTGGTGCTTGCTGTACCCTACACATGTTGCCCTATACACCATGGGGAGTGATCCTGAGTTCAGAGTCAGGAGTAAGCTCTGAGCACTGCTGGATGTCCTCTCCACAAAATAAATAAATAAATAAACAAATTAACAAACAAAACAACATATGAATTATTACCACACAAATTGTTGAAAACACAAATTATAGAATACACATTATCAATTCTGTTGGGTCTGGGTAGCACTGTAGCACTGTCCTCCCCATTGTTCATCGATTTGCTCAAGTGGATCCAGTAATATCTCCATTGTGAGACTTGTTGTTACTGTGTTTGGCATGTTTGTCTCTATTTAGTTTTGGGGGGCCACAGCCAGCTGTTCTCAGAGCTGATTCCTGGCTTTGCACTTAGGGGTCACTCCTGATGAGGCTTGGGAGACCATATAGGGTGCCAGGGATCATCCCCTGGTTGGCCCCGTGCAAGACTAATGCCCTCCCCACTGAAATATTGCTCCCCTGCCCCTGATTATGTCTCTTTTATTGGGCGTAATGTGTATTGGTGTTAAATTTCTCTAATTCAGCTAAAAACTGATATAGAGATTAATTTCACTGTTGCTTTTCAAATAATCTGTAGGTCTATTGGTTGGCGACACGCTGGCACTAAATTAATAATAATAACTTGTTTCTTGTCATTTATCTGGATGTTAACAAGATGGAGATGCAATATAGAAAACAAAACCTTTTGTTAGCAAAAGCAAAACCTCGACAGGGCATTGAAATATATTATATAAAAAATGACTTCGTTGAGAGCTTAAAGCTGAGCTCCTTTGAAAAGAACTAGTTCTCCTTTCTTTTGATCTCCTCTTTGCTTGCTATAAAAACATCTAAAAGCTTTGTCAAGTTGTTTGCATTGTAACTGTAAGTCCTTCTCTCTTAAGCTCTCAGTAACATTTTTGAAAATTCCCCTTCCCCTCTTTTTCGGTAGGAACTATTAGCCTGCCAAGAAGGCTGTAAGAAAACCATGACCTTGATAGAGAAAGGCAGTCAAAGTGTGCAGAAGTTTGTGACCTTGAGCAACAGGCTAAAGCATTTCGACCAGACAAAGCTTCAGAGACAGATGGCGGATGTCCATGTTGCTTTTCAGGTAAGTGCCCTTCCTGCTGTGGAGACGGAATGACAAAGGAAAAGGCACCTGTCACAGGTCTTGTTTTCACTCCCACCTTCTGGTATTTGGAAATCGTTTTACTTCTGATTTTAATATTCATGAATATTCAAGCGGTCTATTATTCTCATCAGAAGATAATGTCATCCCTCCAAATGTTTCTTTAAAGAAATCGCACTCTAACAAAATGTTGCCTTCCGTTTGAGAATGCTGCATCTCATTATGTTTTTTTTTAATCAAGAATATGGTCAAGAAGACTGGAGATTGGAAGAAACATGTGGAAACCAACAGTCGCTTGATGAAGAAATTTGAAGAGTCTCGAGCTGAACTGGAGAAGGTGCTGCGGATTGCTCAGGAGGGTTTGAAGGAAAAGGGAAACCCAGAGGAGCTTCTGAAGAAACACACTGTGAGTTGGAGGACACGGGCATGTGATCTGGGGGAAAAATAAAAAAAAAAGTGACAATCTAGGGAGGGAAGAGATATATGCGGGGAGAGTGAGATCTGAGGAACTGAAGAGAAAGGAAAGGTTTGAGAGCACAGGAAGTGGTAACCCAACAAAATTGAAGCACACTGTGATTGCTGCCTCATGCTGGGCTGCTCTACTGCCCCTGGTGGAGAGCAGACTCAGTCTAATTTCAGGTGTCCAAATGACTAATCCATATTTATCTAAGAAATCCTTTTTTTATTGAATCACCATGAGATATAGTTATAAGCTTTCATGTTTGAATTACAATCACACAATGATCAAATACCCATCCCTCCACCAGTGCACATTCCCTACCACCAATATCCCTAGTATAATACTCCCCCTTTCCCACCCTCCCACTGCCTCCATGACAGACAATATTCCCAATACTTTCTCTCTCTCTAATTTTGGGCATTATGATTTGCAATACAGATAATGAGAGGTTATCATGTTTGCTCCTTTATCTACTTTCAGCAAACATCTCTCATCCCCACCGATTCTTCCAATCCTCATTTTCTTAGTGATTCCTTTATCTAAGAAATTTTTAGAGAATCAAGAGCATCCTTTTAAGAGATACTGATAAGCAGCTGTCTAAAACTTTATGTCTATTCCTGAGATCTACCATAATAGAGTCTTTTTTCAGTGGTTTTGGGCCACAGCTGATGATTTTCATGGTTTATTCCTGGATCTGAGCCCAGGAATTATTCCTGGCGGTGCTCAGGGGACTGTATGGGATACTGGAGATCAAGCCTCGTTCAGCAGTCACCTGCATGCAAGGCAAATGCCCTACCCATGTACTATTGCTCTGGCCCCTACCATATAGTCTTGTAGATTCCATATCCTGAGCTTGTGGCTGATGCTCACGGTCTTCTTTCTGTTCACCATACCTGTGTAGATTATATCATTGAGAATGTTCACAATCTTCAGAATGATGTATTGAAATGATGGGCTCTCTGAGCACAGGCATTTGGAAAGAGTTTTCCTGAAATTCCCATGTCTATTCACCTAACACATACTTCCAAATGAGGAATGCAGTGTATTTGTGGAGCCCACTGAACGTGGAGTTCTTGTCTGTTCACCTCCCATTCAGTTTCAACCACTCTACCTTGTGGCACTTTCTGTTTTGCATCACAAGTGTCCTCAAGTAGCCCTGCATATGTAGAGATTCTATGAGATGTTGCTATGTGTCCGTGTGCACATATGTAGGATCAATGTGCCACAGCTGACAAGCAAGACCCATATCCTGTATGACTTAAGTAACACACATGGATTTCCTCCTGGTTCTGGAGACCAAAGCTGAAATGAGGACATGGGGTGTGGTTCTGGAAGAAACCCTGTTCCTTGTGATCAGATGGTCACCATCTCACTCATGATTTAGTCTTGATGAACAGGAGAAGAGAGAACAAGACCTTCTTATGTGATTCTCTTAAGATAAATCTTGTTAGAAAGTCCCCAGGTCGTTGACTTGTTCTGATGACCTCCTAAAGGTACCATTTTAAAATATCATCATGTTGCAGGATTAGCCTATGAACTGGGGTAGCTGGAGGAGGCACAGTTTACTCTAGATTGTAGTTGCTTATGCGTGCATTTGTGGAATGTGCAAATCTCTGGTCATGAGCCAACAAGGCTGGAGTATTTTGAAGGAGGACTTGTAAGAAGGGTTGGTTTCCACTCTGCCCTCTGTGTTTACCACTGAGGGACTCAAGCTCTGCCGTGATGGAGCTGGAGGTTTAGGGTCATATATCAGTCTTCCAGAAACAGGAGAGATTCTGTACAAAAGTGAAAGAGGCTAGTTGAATCTTATAAGTGGTGACTGATTCTTGATAATTCAAGTTTGTCTCTGAATGAGTAAAAATATCAGAGACGATTTCAAGAAGGAAGCTGCTGAGCGCTTTGTTTAGAGGTCACATCCCTGCATGTCTGATGCCCCCTTTTTCTCTTCCTGACACTTTCTGACGTGTCCCCCTTCCCCCCACATCCCCCCACTCTCCTGTCAGGAGTTTTTCAGTCAGCTGGACCAGAGGGTACTGAATGCTTTCCTGAAGGCTTGCGATGAGCTCACAGACATTCTCCCAGAACAGGAGCAGCAAGGCCTACAGGAAGCTGTGAGGAAGCTCCACAAACAGTGGAAGGTGAGTCAGGACACCATGGTTGCACCATGTGTCGTGAGGGGCTGGCAATGCAGTGACCAAGCTAAAGGGACCAGAAATGTAAAAGTTCATGGGAAGTCACCAGAGGTCTTCCTCCCGTGGGAGAGAAAAAATATGGACTGTAGTTAAATGTGATGGAATTTTGTTATTCCTACTTTTCAATAACCTAAATTGTATCATATTAATTTCTACACTCTTTTGTGTCCTGCTTATTGGGAAGGGAGGGTGCAACATAGAAAAACAGACATTTTTGCTTAGCAACATTTAGTTAACTCCTGTCATTGGAGTAAATTATGCTGGGTACACTACTGATATCACAAAAATCTATTTATATCATTATAATTAATACTAACTGTCCATAGAGGCATATTTTTAGCTTTCTTGGGGAATTTATGATTAACTTAGGATCATTTTGTTATAAAAATATGAGTGAAAACATTTCTTGCTTACGGATTCAATGATGAACAAAACATAGTTCTTTCTCACCCAAATCTTAGACACTTAAAATAATATAAATCTTAGATATGCAGGGGTGTTCATGTATGGAAAACAATACAGGTATAAGATACATTTAAGTTCAGGAAAGTGTGAGCGACATTTTTATGAAAAATTTGAAGAAGACAGTTGGACACTCTTAGAGATGGGAAATGAAGGACCCAAGAGGTAGTTTTGAGGTGAGACTCTGAGATGGTGGGATGGGGTTGAACAAGCAGAAGAGAGAAATAAAGCCTGACTGGATACGGGGAGGGGAGACTGTGACCTGTGGGCTCAGCCTAACATGAGTGTGAGGTGCTGAGTCTATCACTAGGATATGGATTTTCTGGTCTGCTCCTTGGGGAAGCAGTTCTAAAGCCAGAAGACTGCAGAGCACTGTTATCCTTCTGGAGGAGACTGGTGGGGAGGCAGCAGATGATGTCACTGGGTCTCAAAGATGACGATCACACACCCACACCCACACCCACACCCATACACACCCACACACCCACACACACACGCTTACGCAGTGAGAGACACACACACAGACACAGACACATACACACATGCACACAGTGACACACACACAGACATACACACACAGGCATGCAGTGAGACACACACACACACACACACACACACACACACACACACACTGGTTTATGTTATTTTCTGGGTTTTTTCTTTTTTTTTTTTTTGTCCTAGTAACAGTGGTCAAAATAATGAGCAAAGTGTAGAAAAAGAAAAAGACAGCTAAAGGACAACATTTTAAACATGACATAATTGAAAAAATTCAGTGTTTCATTAAAGTGCCACAATTTTTTGTGTGACGTTACTGGTGCCCGCTCGATCAAATTGATGAAATACGGGAGGATGGTGCTACAGTGCTAAAGTGCATTAAAGACGATTCTCAAAGAAATCTGAACTTTGCTTTTGGTTTTCTGTAGCACTTAACAATAAGATGTCTTTCTTTTCCTTTCTTTTTCTTTTTTCCTTTCATTTTTATTTGGAGCTGCATTCAGCAAGGTTCAAGGTGCCTCCTGGATCTGTGCTTAGGGGTGACTCTTGGAGTGTTTATGGGACCATCTGCAGTGCAAGGGGTACAACCAGGCCACATGAAAGCAAATAACTTTAATCCCTGTACACTCCAGTCCTTAATCAGATTTATTTCTTGGTTAGCTATTTTGATCTTTTTTCCTACTGTAAATTAAATTTATATTACTTTAAAAATTGTACCACAGTTTCGGTAACATGGTTCTAAATAGTGTTAACCTTTATGGTATTGTTATACAAAGTAGCTTTGTATATCAACCAGCTTTAAGTATACTTTTAATACATATGAATTTTTACATCATAGTTGTATCATAGAATAGAGATTTTAGTTGAAGGACATATTTTATTTTTTACATGCACATACATTATATACTTTCTAGGCTATGTCTTTCCTAGCTTTCTACAGCCCCAACTTATTTTTTTCTTCAAATATCTTAGTATTTTATTGTAAAAGAAATCTTTTAAACACTATAGTGTACAAAATGGCTAAAAATTAACTCATTGACCAATAGTAATGATAGAGCTTGAGCTTATATCAAAAAAGAACATATGAACGGCAGCCATGGATTGTTTGAGTCTAAACATTTTGTAATTAAAAATACTTTCTGCAATTTCCCTCTTGATGAAATTTGTCCTTTACACATCATGGGGTTGTAGATGGGATTACAACACGCTAGGGAGAGGGTGTGTGGTATTGGTACACATTAACTCTGAACTCAACTAGGGTTTTTCTACTTACCTCTGAGCCTTAGTGGTTTGATCTGTAGAATAATATTGTAAAATGTCAGTAGAGATTCCTAGTTAAAATCTTTTTAAAAATGCCTGACCGACAACTGGCTAGATGAAATCTTTGGAATGCTTAGCTCTTGGACAAGGGTACAGTGGTACCATGTTAAGTCAGCTGTGACCCAATCATATTGATCCTACTGGGAATAGTTTTGTTTCTTGCCACTTGCACTGGAATTTTCCATAGTCAGGAATGTGACTATATTTTTTCCAACTCCTCCCATGGGGTATAGGATCTTCAAGGAGAAGCCCCCTACCATTTGCTTCATCTGAAGATTGATGTGGAAAAGAATAAATTCTTGGCCTCCGTCGCAGAATGCAGAGCAGAGCTAGACCGAGAGACCAAACTGGTGTCTCAGGAGGGCAGTGAAAAGCTAATTAAAGAACACCGGGTATGTCTCCCACACCAAATCACAGGGCTATAAAGTTGTGCTGGCACTTGAGAGAACAGGAGGTGCTTTGGTTGGGGTCTGAAAACATTAAGTTGTTTAATGATACTGAGAGATGAAACAACAATCTCTGATTTTTTTATGAGACTGTACAAGTATGGTATGAATTCTCATAGGTAACTTTTTTTAATGCTCATCAGCTTTTCTTCAGTGATAAGGGCCCTCATCATGTCTGTGAGAAAAGGTTACAACTTGTTGAAGAATTGTGTATGAAGCTCCCAGTTCGGGACCCAGTGAGGAATACGCCAGAGACTTGTCAGGCAACCCTTAAGGATCTCAGGACAGCCATTGACAGCACCTATGCACAGCTGATGGATGACCCAGACAAATGGAGGGACTTCACTAGCAGGTGGTCTTGTCTATTAACTAATATGATCGCTGCAGAGCAATAAATGATATGTGTCTTCGTAAGCAATAAGGGAAGCCCAGATTGGATGTGTTTGCCCATGCTCTTATGGAAGAATGCTTCCATTTAACTTTTAAAATGCGTTTCAGTCTGAGCCAAAGAGATAGCACAGTGGGGAAGGCATTTGCCTTGTGTGAGGTTAATCTGGGCTCAATCCCTGGTACCCTGATGGTCCTCTGAGCTCTGCCAGGAGTGATTCCTGAGCACAGAGCCAAGAGTAAGCCCTGAGCTCCACTAGGTATGACCTCCAAATAAAAGACAAATTCAAAATGTATTTTAATTATGATGACATTATTTTTCCTTTTTAAAAATTGTGTTATTTCAGAATTTCTGACTTAGCTTCTTGGATATCTGCAAAGGAGACACAACTGAAGGGGATTGAGAGTGAAACCATTGATACTGCCAACCTTGGTGAGGTGAAACAGTCCGTGGAGGTCAGTTCTGGGCCACTTTTCTAACTGGGAAATTTCCGTTTAAAATAAATAATGATCGGGGCTGGAGCAATAGCACAGCGGGTAGGGCGTTTGCCTTGCATGCAGCCAACATGGCCGACACAGGTTCGATTCCCAGCATCCCATATGGTCCCCTGAGCACCGCCAGGAGTGATTCCTGAGTGCATGAGCCAGGAATAACCCCTGAGCATCACCGGGGGTGACCTAAAAAGCAAAAATAAATAAATAAATAAATAAATAAATAAATAAAACCCAAACAAAAAACCTCAGGAGATTGAAAGTTAGGCTTTTGGGCTGGAATGATAGTACAGTGTATAGGGCATTTGCCTTGCACATGACCAACCCTGGTTGGACCCCTGGCATCCCATACGGTCCCCTGAGCAATGCCAGGAGTGATTCCTGAGTGCAGAGCAAGGAGTATCCCCTGAGCATCACCTGGGTGTCACTGCAAAACCAAAAAAATTTAGTTTATTGCACTGATAAAATTGATGGGTCTGGGTCCCTCCCCAGATGTTCAGGCATATTTTTTTTACCTGTGAGTTAAACCAGGTCCTGTCTCTGATGCTGTTCCATCCTGTGAACTATTTCCCTGTCTTGTCCTGCACAGTCTACTTGCCTCCTGTGAACAATGGCCAGGTCCTGTCCCTGTGGTGCCCTCTCTATCCTGTGCATGCTTTCCTCAGTCTCCAGCCACAGCCACATGCCCGTGGGCGGAATCCCTGTACTCTGGACCCATTACTGGGCCTCCCATCTATACCCCAGCAGTTCTTGTCACCCTATCCTGGCTTTCCTAGTCTCTGGCCACAGCCACGTGCACATGAGTGAGACTCCTCTGCTCAGGACCTTGTCACTACCTGGGTGTCCAAGCCCTGCCTATACCTGAGCAATCCTGGGCATCTGAGCAAGGGCCTATGCAGCCATCCTGTACTTGGCCATGTTTTTATGGCATACAGCCCTGAGTCCAGAGAGTGCTGGAGGGATAGGGGGAGGGGGGAAGGGGAGAGGGAGAGGGAGAGGGAGAGAGAG
>JAOXYA010134337.1:0-10223 GCA_028565675.1 Sorex palustris | reverse complement strand
GAGGAATTGAACTCGGGTCGGCCATGTTGGCTGCGTGCAAGGCAAATGCCCTACCGCTGTGCTATCGCAGCCGGCCAAGACCACTACAAAGCCACTCATAATTGGGCTTCAGTCATACAATGATACAGGACCCATCCCTCCACCCGTGTACATTTTCCAACACCAATGTCCTCTATTAACCTCCCAGTATTCCCCAACACCACACCCCTCACCCCAGACTCCCTCTAAGGGAGGCACTTTCCTTCTTGCTCTCTCTCTCTCCCTTTTCTTTTGTGCATTATGGTTTGCAACACAGATATTAAGAGGTCATGGAGTTTGTTCAGGGCATTCAATATTTTTATTGGGACAGTAAGGCCGGAGTAGTTTTTTAACCAGTTAGCAATTTTGGGGTGTGGATGTGACTGCTGAGGCTTCCGGAAGCATAGGGAGATGGGGGGGAGGCAGCCCATCCTGACCCTAAGAAAGCCTGGAGATTTCAATCAAAAAAGCCACAGACCTAAATTTTCAGCAGACTATGGCTGTGAGGTCCATCCTGAAATGGTGGAGTCAGGCCAGGGATATGGCTGCAATTTTGGATTATGGAAGCAAGCAGCTGCTGGAGGCTCTGCTTGGGAAGGCACCAGGCTAACCTGTCCCCCTTCCAATTTACCCTGGTTTATTAATCCATGAGTGTGTCCAAGATTAACTGCAGCTTTTCATCTCTTTCAATAGTTATGGGACTCTGAAATAAAGCCAATAAATGAGCTTATATACCTGAGTTGGAGATAGTTTGTGAATGTGGCTCCCACATACATAACTTTTGGCCATTTTTTTGCATTTTGGGTCATACTTGGCAATGCACAGGGGTTACTCCTGGCTCATGAACTCAGGAATTACTCCTAGCAGTGCTCAGAGAACCACATGGGATGCTGAGAATCGAACCTGGGTCAGCTGCATGCAAGGCAAATGCCCTACCTGCTGTGCTATCTCTCCAGCCCAACTTTTGGCCATTTAATTTCTTGGGAAACTCAGTCTCAAGTTGTTGGGGTCCAGCCAAAGGCACAGTGGAAATTTGAAGGTATCAGAAAGCCTGAAGGCACCACCAGGCTGCTGATGCCCTCACCCTACAAGTGCAGGTTGATCTGCTGGCAGCACCATACCACCCTCTGTTATCTTTTTGGTCTTAAAATGTTGGACCTTTCCCCTCAAAAGCTGCCCTACTTGAATAAAGTTGTTGTTCCCCTTGAACCCCGGTTCTTGAAGTATTTGCCCTTTAACCATGAGTGTCCATCTGTGGGACAGGTCCAGAAGGGGACAACAAGATTCAGTGCTCCTGGCACAGAGAGGACGGCTTGTCCAAAAGTTAGGAAAATTCACAGCTCAACGGATATTGGGAAAGGCAAGCATGCTTCTGCTTTGTGGACCCATAAACATATTTTGGAAAATACCAAAAAATATGGTAATTGGAAAGCACAAAACGTTGTATATCCGAATGAATAGTTCTCCAGGTATGGTCACAACCAAAATACATAAAACTAAAAAAAAACTGGTGATTCATAAACCAGGCATCCCAAACCTCCTCCCCCCGACCCCTTGCCACAGAACGTTTTCTGAGCTCATGATTGCCTCCATCCTCGTACGCTGAGTGAGTCAGCCTGCAGGTCTTTATTCTGGCTTTTAAAATTCCCTTCCCACGTTGACTGTTGCTTTTCCTCTCTCACTTGCAGTAAATACACCTCAAATTTCCGTCCACATTTATTCCACGCCCACTGTGCTGTCTTCTCTGGGAGCCGCATGTCAGCTCTGAAGCACTGTTATTGCTGCTTCCTGTTTGCACAGAGCCCGAGCAAGGTATTTTATGTGGTATATTCTGAATTGTTCTTCAACAATGAAGCATCAGTAGAGATGGAAATGAGGCCCAAAGCACCTCTTTTAGAACAGAAAAAAAGATTATACCCTGGAAATAAAGCAGTATCTCTTACTGCATTCTGCTGTTCGTGAACGTATCATAGATCAAGAACAAAAAACAAAAATTGGAAAATTAGCCTGAACTGAGGTAAGCACTGAGTATGCTTTGACAGGAGCACTCTTTGGAAGAGAAAGTCATAAAGCAATATTACCAGATGTTCTTTCTGGCAGACTTTGCTTATTCCCCAAACGGCTTCCTGTCTTTTAAACAATATCCATCAGCGATTGCTACTAGTTCATTCTTCCCTGTTTGGGTATGATTGGGAGGGCCTGCCCCTGTGTTACCCACTGGAGCTCTTCATCTGTGCCTGCTACTCCCCATGGACCCAAATTGTCAATTATAGAATGCCAACGGGAACTCTAGCAAACAGGCTAAGGGTTTGGAAGCAAAAGTAAGCAAAAAACCTCCTTTGCGGATAGCAAATGGCAAGGATTGTGACAATGTTCATCTCAATATTCTGGAGCACTGAAATTATTTTATATTCACTGAAGAAAAAAGTTTAAAAACAAAATAGCAGTCATACATGGAACGTAAGTATTCACATTCTTCAGAATTCTGTGATGGCTTGGCTAGACTTGAGAAACATTGAGGATTCAAAACATGCCTTCTCTTGGAATTTACTTTCCATCTGGAAACACTGATCTTATTAGCCAGCTGACCACAAAGCCTGCTTCTACTGGGAAAAGCAAGGAAAATAAGAACAAAAGTCTTTGCAGAAGATTAGTGGCAAAAAAATAAAGAAAGAAACACAAATATGGGGGTATGTGCTCATCTTATTGGGGTCACGATTTTGTCAGAGAATAAGAGTAAAATTGAGTTGAAAATAGGTGCAAGCCCTCAATAAATGCCCCTAATTACACCTGAGAAGTCTCATTAGGGTTCCTAAATTGATAGACACCATTCCTAATTCTTGGCTCTAGATTTATAAATGTCCAGATTCTCAGGTCTCTGCCAGCTCATCCCAAATATTATCTAAAGAGGTCATGACCTTTCTGTAAGTGATGATTTAAAGTGGGGTTGACTTGTAGGAATGTCACCCTGATGTCTGAGGCTGGTGAGTGCTCCTATTCTGGACTATGTGGAAAACTCTGACTTGATCCTTATGACAATATTTGAAAAGCAAATTTTGCTTGGTTGAACTATGGCTCTGATCTTGAGTATGTAAATGCCTCTCTTAAACTTGAGATGGTTTATCAAGAAGATCAAATATACCTTTAATAACATTCTTTCAATATTTCAACAACTATTACCTTTGGATCCTAAAAAATTCTTTATTAAAAATAAGACACTTGGGGATCCAGAGAGATAGGACAGCAGGTAGGGCATTTGCTGGGTGTGTAGTCAACCCCAGGTTCAACCCCCAGCACTCTATATGACCCCTGACCCCACCAGAAGTGATCCTGCAGCCAAGAGGAAGGCCTGAGAACCACTGGGCATGGCCCCAAAATAAAATAAAAAAAAATACCTGGATGTATAACATGCTGAAAAAACTGAAATACACACACATATTTCTTTTATGTGTGTTTTAAGAGAAGAAGAACAGCAGGATTTACTATTTTAAATCAGAGGTTCACACATGATACAGAAACAACATATTTTTGGGTAATAAGGTTGTACCACAGAAAGAGGCAATTCAAGAGGCCAGTCCTGAGTTGCCAATTCACCATGATGCCCTGCTATCATTCTGCTGTCCCGTCTGAGCCTGACAGAAAAGGGAAAGACAGACAGCACCCCCATTTCCAAGCAGATTTTCTAGTGTAAGCTCTTGTGACGTTTGACCAGCTTTGCATTTGTCTGACTTCCCAAATGAATGATTAAGAGCCAGAGATACAGTACAGCAAGTAGGGCATTTGCTTTGCATGCAACCAAGCCATGCTGTGTCCCCAGCCGCACCTACCATCTCCCAGGCACCCCTGGAGTGACCCCAAGCACAGAGCCAAGAGTAAGCCTGTGCAACATTGGTGTGATCCAAAAACTAAAACAAAATTTATTTCAATATAAATCACTAAACAACGTAGAATATTCCAGGCACATCTGAATATCTAACTTCTTTACTCTGGGATTCTATATTTGACAATATGCCTCTTCTATATTAAATAAAATAATGTGATATGTATGAATTACTGTATGAAGCATTTTTAATTTTGTTTGCACTATTAATATTAAAACAATAATAAAGATGATATGATTTAAAATAATGTGTCACACTGACACCAAGAAAATCGATGTGCTGCCAACACAAAGCCCCCCGCCCTTTCTTCATCCTGTCTGCCCTTCCTCCAAGGCCCCTCTTCTCCTCATTCCTCCTCCTTTCTGATATCAATGTCTACTTGTTTATCATGATTCTGTTCATTTTTTCATATCCTTAGCTCACATAAATGCAAGGAACCACCAAATACTTGTCTTTTAGATCCTGACTTATTTCCCTTTCCATAAGCCTCTCACGTTCGTTTCCTTTTACAACAAATGACAGATTTGGGGGTTTTTGCTTGTTTGTTTGTTTGTCGTGTGTATAGGCATTTAAATCAGCAGCTGGATCTCCACCTACAGACATGGAGCAGAACCGTGGGAGACCAGACTTCCAGACATGGATGACTAAAAGGCCTGACAAAAATCAAGAATTTTGTTCTACAGACATTTTCCTTTAAATCTCATCTTTAAAAAAAAAAAACAGTATGTCCTATGTGACAAAAAAAAAAAACCTGGTCAGGAATTTCCTTACAGTGATGGGCTGGATCTACAACATTCCAATCACCCAGAGGGTCTGCTGCAAAGCTACATCTGGACGCTGGCTGAAGCGCAGATGGAAAGTGGGCACACCTACCCTTCATGGCAGTGTCTTCCCCGAATATCTAAATCAAAAAATAAAATCTGTTCTTCCTTCACTTTCTTGGGCTGGAGTGATAGCACAGCGGTAGGGCGTTCGCCTTACATGCAGCCAACATGGCCGACCAAAGTTCGATTCCTCCGCCCCTCTCGGAGAGCCCGGCAAGCTACCAAGAGTATCTCGCTCGCACGGCAGAGCCTGGCAAGCTCCCCGTGACGTATTTGATATGCCAAACACAGTAACAACAAAATCTCCAATGGAGATGTTACTGGGCCCGCTCAAGCAAATCGACGAGCAACGGGAGGGCCTTCACTTTCTCATGCATCGTGAACAGAAAGAATTAAAATTTAAGAAAAAGTCACCATGGGTGAGCCTGAACCTCAAAGAATATCATTCTCATGATGCACTGTGTGCTTAACAATTGAAGTAGTTTCTAAACCCAGTAATCTTTCCAGATCTATCCATAGTTGCATCTCTCCGGATACAAATAAACTTAACGTATTCTGTGTGTGCGTATTTGTGTGTGTCTGTGTGTCTGTGTGTGTGTATGTGGTGGTGATGGTGGTGGTGGTGATGGTGATGGTTGGGTAGGTGGGTCCTTCCTTTAAATTTAAAAAAAAAATGTTATTATAACAATATTATAACAATACCAAATTGTTCATAATAAAGGTGTTTCAGGCATTAAATGTCCCTACACCCATCCCACTACCAGTGTAATTTTCCCTCTTCTAGTGTCCCTAGTTTTCTACCTAGTTTTCTCCCTTGCAGGCACAAACAAATTTACTTCATGTAGTTTATTACAACACAAAGGAAAACAGAATTATCTAAAAGTAGATCAATTAAAGTCAATTTGCCACTATAGTTATATTTCACACTGGTGTTACTAAAAGTCATTGTCTGGGGATTTACTGGGATGGTTGGTGCTAGTTGAGCCCTCTGCGTTCTTTAAACTAGTGTATTAATAGAACAATTATGTCCATTTCAGATCATTTCACTACCCCATTCTGACCATGGTGTGCTAAGTAGTAAAACCAAAATTAAATTCAAAGATTCCTCATTGGGTCATTTTATAATGATCAAATTAGAAGCCCGGGAAATTCTCAAGTAGGGGATGGAGAGATAGTACAGAAGTTAAGGTACATGTCTTGAATGTGGCCAATCCCAGTTTTTCCCTGGCATGCCATTGTCCCCGAGCACTGCTAGCTGCCATCCTGGTGCCTTGAGCACCACCAGCTGTGGCCCTGGCAACCCTGAGCTCCTCCTGGTGCTGAGTAATCCCCATCCCTTCAGAGACCAAGCAGCGATGCCTCCTCAGATCTGAGCATCAAATATCTGGCCGAACCAGCTGAGACTCAAGGAGAGTCCCTGAGTTCCCTGAGCATTGCTTAGGAGCTCACCCCAGTAAAGAAAAATATCTAGCACAGAACAAAGATTTAGCTCACTCAGAGGAAAGCTTCTTTTTGCTTCCCTAAGTAAAAAATTTCCACTTAAAAAATTGTGGTTTTTTCAAAAATTGCTAAAATAAAAGAGAATAAAGCAGCACATTCTTTTCCTAAATAGATCTGTGACTAATCAGCTAAATAAAGACTCTTTCAAAAAGAGAAAGATTGTGCAAATCTTAAAATTAGCCTTTGTGTCTTAAAAGTGCTTGGTTCATTGATCAAAATTATCATGGCATTTATTCACTGCCAGTGGCCCAGGAAGAAGTAAAATGTTGATGAATGCAGAGAATTTTGGACCTGGTGGCAAATCCCATTTGCTCCTGGATTTGGAACCTGTGCTCTGGGCAGTGGGGGGGGGGGGGGGGGGGGAAGATGTAGTGATTTCTTTGGATTCTTCTTCATTCTCTGGTCTTGCTTTCCAAATTTTAGCACATTTCCCTGAGTTTCCAAAGTTCCTCCATCACCTATGTCCAGCCCTTTCCATCAATGTGATTTCTAGTTATCCAGGCCAGACTTGTCCAAAGAGGATTAGACTGCTTGACTAAAAAGAATAGTAACAAGGCACAAACTTGAATTTCCAGCTAGCCAGTCTTTCACGGCAACTGCTATTAACATATGGGAAAAAATTTTTGATGAACTGTATAACTCTCCCGGGCAGCCCGGGGAGGCCCCAGCAGTTCTCCCCCTCACCGCCTGCATTTTTGGTGGGCCCTGGTCCACTCGCCCAGCCAGGGCAGCCAGGGCCATTGGGGCAGATGGAGGAGGGCCAAGCCGGTTTATTGATCAGATGCATTTATTCCATTATCCCCACAAACCTGCCCCAGTGTCTCTGAGCCCCCACCCCATTCTAGTCTCACACTAGACTATCCCCTCATTCCCTCCTGTCTCTCCCACTCATCTCTCCGTGCTCCATCTCACAGCCTGAGCTCTCTCTCTCTCCACGTGCCTGCTCCTGTATTCTTCTACATCCTTCTCTCTGTGTCCCCCTTGCTAGTCTCTCTGCACTCCATCTCACCACCCTGCTCTTTTTCTCATCTCTCCAACTCCTGTCTCTCTTCCACTCCCCTTCTCTCTAACTTCGCAGCACTCTGGGCCCACACTGTACCCAGACAGGTAGCCAAATCAACATAAGAAAGCCCTTCCTGACTGACAGGCTCAAGGGCAGAAACACCAGAAACACCACCTGGGGTATTCCAAAGCCCTTCCTGACTGCCCACTGGCAAAATACCTCTTAAGGCATTTTTTTTCCCTCCTTTCTTCAGTAAAATATCTCAATCAACATCTTAATACTAGTTATGTTTGTATGGACACAGTAAGAGATACATTGGAGGCTTGTAGGGCAGCTCATGGGAACATCTTGCCACAGACTCAAACAGATTAATCTTTTCTAACCCTAGGCAGGTCGGAGTCTAGTTGTTACTTTTTGGATCATGACAGCATTTGTCCATGACTAAGCTCTTAACTTATAGTTAAACATTAGGCACTTTGGCCAGGCCTATCTCGATGCCAGGGTAGCACATAGCTCACTGCTTGCCCTGGGTCCATCCAGTCCCTTGTCAGGACCCTGCTTTTGAGGGTGCTAGGAAATAAGGGCGGCTGAGGTTTAGGTCTAGATAACAGATGCCCAGGAGGAAAATTTCATTTACAGTCATATTTACAGTCCATTAACTCCCATGTTACAAAAGCATAGTATTTACTGTCTTCTCACGTCCATACAAAAAGGACATTGCTCTGAACTAACTATGCAAAGGACTTAAGGAGAAGAGAAAACAATATTTACAAGTCAACAGAGCACAAAGAAAGAAGTTACAAAAGAAAAACAGAGGAATGGGAGAACTCTGATGAGAGCAACCCAATAAAACTAAACTACCTGAGGCTATGCAAGAAGGACAAAACAATGTTATTCTACAATGAATGAAATGCTAAATAGGCACTGGTCCCTTCTGAAGGATCTCATCTACCGTGCTTGAAGTAGCTCATTTCCAGTCTCTTAGGACTGAATAGACTCCATTCTCTTCCCTTTCCCTCAGTATCCACCTTGAAAATTCCCAGACCACTCTCAGACTCTGTTACTGATCACTTCCCCTTCCAGATCATGCCACACCCACCTATTCCTGAGTCCAGCGAAGCTTATTTCTACCTCCTAAGTCTAGTCACCTTCCTGGATAACTTCCATGCATTCCCCCCCGCCCCCCAAAGCACAGCTCAGCAAGGTCAACTCAACTTCAAGGCTCAGGTATTCTGGAAGTCCAGCCGGAGTGCCCTGACCTTCACTCCCAGACCAGCTCTGTTGTAATCCTCTGGGTTGCATCCCTTCCTATTCATTCCTAACTGCTGTCTGCTAGGATGCTCTGTTTGGTGCTGACTTGCTGTTAACCAAGGAAGCATGGACTCAATTTTCAGTCCCTGGACTCTAAATGAATATTTATCTATCTGTGCTTGTTCAAATGAAATTCACTGGACAGGTTAGTATTTACTGGCAGGCTTGGGCAGCACGAAATAAATCAAGTATAACAAATAATAAAACAGCTGATAAACATTTCACTTAATCTAAAATATAGCTAGGAAAACATTCATGGGGATCCTGGGGCAAAAGGAATACCATGAACTTCTGACTTTTACTCCTACCTTAAAACATTTCCCTCCTTGGCATGGAACTAATTCTAAAATGATGGCAAGCTCACGTGGGATTTTAGATCAATAAAGTTAAAAAATATGAATATTGCATCTTTACCTAAATCTATAAATTGATATTGCACTTTAAGAACAACTAATCAAATAGTTATTTTTCACAGGAAACTAAAGCCTGCCAAATTTGGTTTGCCCAGAATTTTCTCCCCTTTAATGAAAAAGGCAGTAGTAAGCTGACAAATGCCCCATATTTTAGTAATCTGCTTGAAGGACTTTGTCACACTGAGTAGACGCCTATGGAATTTGCAGTTAGCTTCTATTTTCAAATATGTGAGGCCTTGCAGGTTTGTAAAATGAATTCATTCATAGAACTTGCACCAATATCTGAAGGACTGGGTTTCCCTCAGAGGAGCCCGGGGCCTATAATTCTTCAGGACTCAGGGTCTTTGAAGCTCTGGGGTCTCCTCTGGGGTATCTGCCTTCTTTGTGTCATTTGCAGGTTTTTGAAGACAATGCTGCATTTCACTCACAAGTCTAGTACTTCTCTCAAGAGTTCCACAGACTGGAGAATGAGGGATTTCCATTAGCAATCACATGACAAATCTCTTCCTCAGTACTGAAGTGGGAAGGAGGAAATGAATAGCCACTGAGCACTTAAGGACATTTGCAGTTTTTTTTTTCACCTTTGCCTGCAGAGGCAAATGGCTCTAGCACTTGAGCAAGCACATGGGACAGGCATGTGAGTGGCCTCCACTGAGGAGAGTGGCCATCAGCCTAGACCAATCTTTCTGGAGACACCCTATGAAGATCTAGGGAATGACCTAGAAACCTAGTTGTTCAAGCAGATTGCTAAAATATGGGGGATTAGTCAGTGTACCACTGTCTTTCATTAAAGGTCTGGCTAAGGCCAGACCACCCAGGGGAGCAGGGAGGACGCCCATCGTTGTCCACTCTCTATAGAGGGGCCACAGGCCACAACCCTTCCATAAACCAAGAACTGCTCTTGCAAATTGGAGGCCACTGGCTAATGCCCCCGATGAGGTCTTCCTCCCTGTGGGTTGGAGGAAGTCTTGGCCAGTTCCTTTCCCCTGAATCAGAGCAGACCCTTCACAAATGCAGCAGGTCCTGGTCCAGTTGCAGAGGTGACACGGGGACAAAGCGGCACCAGCAGGCAAGTTACATTACTGACTATTCCCAGCCACAATCAGTAAATTAGGATCTCAGAGACGTTTGGCTTGGAAGGCGTCTGACACTTTCCAAACTCTGTGCGTGTGGTGTGTGTGTGTGTGTGTGTGTGTGTGTGTGTGTGTGTGTGTGTTTGCATGCGCACGCATGCACCTGCATGTGTGTGCATGTGTGTGCATGTATGTGCGAT
>JAOXYA010134328.1:0-10223 GCA_028565675.1 Sorex palustris | reverse complement strand
TCCGAGAGGAGCGGAGGAATCGAACTCGGGTTGGCCATGTTGGCTGCGTGAAAGGCAAACGCCCTACCGCTGTGCTATCGCAGCCGGCCAAATATATCAGTATTTACATTAAATATAGATGGTCAATTTATTCTAGTTAAAAGATAAACTACTGGGCCAGAAAGATTTACAATGGGTAAAACCTTGCGTTATATGCAGCCAACCCAGGTTCAATGTCAGCACCATTGAACGCAGCCAGGAATGATTCCTGAGTGCAGAGCCAAAAATAAATACTGCAGAGCACTGTCAGATGTGACCCTCTCACAAAAACAGACAACAGACAGATAGATAGACAGTTACATCTGGATGAGTTGTCCTAAGTTACTTTAGAGAAGACATCTAAAACAAAAGAATTCTAAGTCAATAAATAAAGAGACAGAAAAATATAAGCATTAAGTTTATTAAAGCCAGTGCAACTGCATTAATAAAAGATAAACTACTTTAATAGCATAAAGCTTGGATCCTGCAGGAATAACTCAGAGTGTTAGAGCACTTTGTTTGTAATTATAAGGTCAAGAGTTTCATCCCTAGTGCTGCCACATGTGCTAAGTGCAACCCTAGCGCTCTGCTGTCTGAGACTCCCCAACAGCATCACCAATGTCCTGCCACACTGCAGCCAGGTATGTCTGAGCCCCACAACAAAGGGGTATAAGCCTCAGCAGTCACCTGTGCATGCTACACGACTAAGCGCAGCCCTTTTTTTAGACACTATGGTAGGACGTGTGAACACCAAACCTGATGTTCAACTCCTGACAAGCATAACTGTTGAAAAATATGTGAACATCACTCCCAGTACCTGTGTACAACCCTGAGGAACTGAGACATCTTAGACAACAACGGAAAAGAAGGAGGGGGAGGGGGGTTACTGGGGAGTAGCTGAACATAATCACTATCACGACCATCCTGCTGTTCATCGATTGCCTCGAGCAGGCCCCAGTAACGTCTCCTTCATCCCAACCCTGAGATTTTTTTTTTAAAGTGCCATATTAAAGGCTCTTCCAGGGTTAGGAGAATGAGACCCATCCTTGTTACTGGTATTTAGCATATTGGGTACACCACAGGGAGTTTGCCAGATTCTGCCATGTGGGCAGGTTACATTCGGTAGCCTGCCAGGTTGTCCAAAGTAAGAATGAGATAATAAGATGATGCAGGCGCGAGCTGCCCAGGGGTAGGATGAGGGGTGGGTGGGAGGAGAAACTTTCGAAGATATCCCCTATGGTACCGAAGAAGTCGGATTTAAATTCTGAAAATGGGTGTGAGCCGAGGCTGCGGCATACGCAAAGGAAGAAAAAAACTTCAATTCCCAGCAACCATACGGCAGAGTCTCCTGCACCGCACCTGGCTGTCCTCACTGGGGCCCCTTGGAGGAGGGGCCGGTTGAATTTCCCTCCCTGTCCTGAGCAGAGCTCCGGCAGTCGAAGACCTCCAGAACGAGCCACAACCATGCTGAGACCTTTCTCCACATGCATGAAGGTACCGGCAGAGGAACAAAGGCATGCGGTTCCCAGGGCTGAGATCTCCAAGCCTGCTCAGATTGAGGTTGAGCATCCTCCACCCAGATCCTCCATCGTCCAGTAGGCAGGGGCCACACCCACCAACTGACCCCCTGGCATCGTGTAATCCCATCAATGGCCAAGACCCAAAGACTACAAAACCCAGCCATATTGCAAACCATAATGCCCAAAAGTAGAGAGAGATTATGGGGAGTCATGTCTGCCATGAAGGCAGAGGGAGGGTGGGAAGCGGGGGTTATACCGGGAATATTGGTGGTGGGGAATGTGCACTGGTGGAGGGATGGGTGTTTGATCCTTGTGTGATTGTAACCCAAACATGGAAACTTGTAACTATCTCACGTGATTTAATAAAATTAAAAAATATATTATAAATAAATATATGTGAATATTAAAAAAAAAAAGAAATAGTGACCAAGATACAAAAACAGCGCATGGAATCGGAAAAATTATTCACCCAATACCCATCTGATAGGGGTGAACATCAAAGACATACAAGGCACTGGAAGAACTTTACAGGAAGAAAACATCCAACACCATCAAAAAGTGGGGAGAAGAAATGGACAGAAACTCCCTCAAAGAAGAAATTCAAACAGCCAACAGGCCCATGAAAAAATGTTCTACGTCACTAGTCATCAGGGAGATGCAAATCAAAACAACACTGAGACATCACTTCACATCACAGAGACTGCACACATCCAAAAGAGTAAGAACCAGCTGCTGGCGTGGAGGTGAGGAAAAGGGGTCTCTCCTTCAGTGGTGGTGGGAATGCCAACTGGGCCAGCCTTTCTGGAAAATATGGACGTTCCTCAAAAAACTAGAGACTGCACAACCATTTGACCCAGCAACACCATTCCTAGGAGTATACCCCAGGGGTCCAAACACACACCCCTGTGTTCATTGCAGCACTGTTCACCACAGCCAGAATCTGGAAATAACCCGAGTGCCAGGTACAGACGACGGGATAAAGAAACTATGGCACATCTACAACCATGGAATACCATGCAGCAGTTAGGAAAAATAAAGTCGTGAAATTTACCTATAATTGGATGGACATGGAGAGTATCATGCCGAGTGAAATGAGCCAGATGAAGAAGGACAGAGACAGAGTGATTATATTCATTTGCACAATAGAAAAAAAGTTATGAGACTAATATTCAAGACCAGAAAAAGCAGAGGCAAGGAGGACTGACCAATTGGAAGCTACCACCACGTGTTGGAGGGGAAGGGCAGTTAGAATGAAGAAGGGACCAATGTGACAATAATAACTGGAAATGATTACGCTGGACAAGAACCAAGTGTTGGAAGCAGGATATACATGACAAGCTTTCAGTACCTACAAAGTACAATGCCCAAAAGGAGGGGAGTGAGAGGGGACCGGAGAGAGGAGAGGGAGACAGACGGGTGTCGGGGAGACTCAGGACCTCGGTGGGAGGAAATGTGCACAGGTAAAGGGACGTGCGTCGGAACATGCTATGACTGAAATCCAATCATGAACAACTCTGCAACTGTGTGTTTCACTATAATTCAATAAAAAAAATTTTAAAAAAAGAACAATGCAGGAAACAAGACAATATAACAACTACTTGATCACTTGATCACTTGACATCCGGTTACTCATCAATTTGCTCAAGCGGGCGCCAGTAATATCTCCATTCATCCCTGTCATGTGCTAGTGTAGCCCAATGGCGTCTGCTTGTTCTAGGAACATGAGCAGCCTCAAACCAATTGTTCAGAGTCTTGACAAAGAAGTCTGACCATCTTGTAGGTGGGTGGCCACACGATCTTTTGACATCCCGTGGAATCTAGTCGGTAACGGCTCTAGTCCAGCGGTTGTCTCCAAATCTCATTACATGTCCAGCCCATCTGATTTTTGATGCTTTGGCAAATGAGACAGCATCCCTGATTTTTTTTTTTTGGCTTTTTGGGTCACACCTCGCGATGCACAGGGGTTACTCCTGGCTCTGCACTCAGGAATTATCCCTGGTGGTGCTCAGGGGACCATAAAGTACGCTGGGAATTGAACTCGGGTTGGCCACGTACAAGGCAAATGCCCTACCCGCTGTGCTATTGCTCCAGCCCCGTGTCCCTGATTCTTGACCGTTGATAGAGGTCAAAACTCCGGATTCTTTCTCTCATTTGAGTGAAGCGTGATACTCCAAGCATAGCTCTTTCGATTCCTCTTTGGGAGGTAACGACTACTACGCACTTAAAATCTTTTGTTCCTTTTAAAAGCCAACCAACACACCAAAACCCCATCTGTTAAATTAAAAAAAAAATGAGTACGAGGGGGTAGGGGAGGGCACACATGTTGGCGGCACCATGGCAAAAGTGCCAGGTCCATCTCGGCCCTAAGGAGCTGGGCGAGAGTGGCCCCGGTCACTGCAGGGCACAGGGAAGGGAAGGGAAGGGCAGGGCCGTCAGTAGGGCAGTGTGACCAGTAGTGGACAACACAGCTAGCCTAGGGGCATGAACAGTCCATCACCCCACCCGGTCTGACCCAGGTCTGCATGGCCCACCTTCCTGGGCAGACATTTCTCTTGCAGTCAGATGGTACAGTCCTGGGCCTGCCACTCAGGAGCATGGGGTGTGTGTGTGTGTGGGGGGGGGGATTTCATGAGATAAAACATCCCAAAGACGAAGCGAAGGGTCAATCAGTGTCAGCTGCTATGGTTTTCATTAGCACGATTATTGGAAAGTAATCTAATAACGTGCATAAAGGCCCTCAAAAGATGCTTCCGTTCCTCAGAACAATCACTTAACTTCTGGGAATGGACTCTGAACAAGGAATGAGCACCGGCCTTGATGCAGGTGGGAATGGGATCTGAGGAAGGAATCAGCACCGGCCTTGATGCGGGGCCCAGGGGAGACGCCAGGGAGCAGTCAGTGATGCTGACCCATTACAATCACCAGCTCTGCAAGGACATGCTATATTTCTAACAGAACAGGGGAAGCAGCTTTTATTGTGATGGATGCGAATTGAGGAAAATAGTCATAAAGTTATGCTCAGCCCCAAATCTCACAATTCCTGCAAAATGAACATAGAAATTAAAAAAAAAATAGACCACAAGGAAGGAAAGCCATGAAGAGCAGTCACTCAGAGAGGTCACCCAGGACAGTCACATGAGAGCGGTCATCACCCAGAGCAGGGGACTCATGCTTCACTTTCCATGTTCCTTTTGCCCTGCTTCAGACTTTCTATGTCTAAAGAACTTTCCACAATAATCCTATTTTTCTAATACATATTTGAGAAAAATAATTGTGGGATATAGCCACTAAGCACCATCACCAGGGGCCAAAAAAAAAAAACGGATTAGAGGGGATTTCCCAACACCGAGAAAGCGGGGGATAACTGTTAAATAAACATTTTGACAAGCCGTTTAACAGGCTGACGATTTGATTAGCAAATTCCACTGGTTCAACGTTCATTAAATGGGGAAACTGCAAAGCGCTAAAGTGAGTAAAATGACCTACATTATCTACTCACTGAACTTCAGATCATTTCAACTTAAAGGAACTGACACTATGTTGAGCTAAACTTCATCTCAACTCTCTAGCGCTGAGCCCTGCACGAGGGGGTGAGGCAGTGACACCTGCGCCCTGCATGCAGGAAGGAGGGAGCACTGCCCAAGGAAATTCCTGAGCAGGGGTGGCCACAGGGACAGGCAGGTCAGGGCAGCAGGAGCGGGCACCCCCTCTCTGTCGGGCTCACGGCCATCTGAGTGCCGCCTGCTCCCCCTCAGAAGTTCCCGGGGCCCCCGGCCACAGCCCGCCTGGCCCCCTCCTGCAATGACCCAGTAGCCCTTTGCTCCCTCTGCAGTCGCCAGGCCCAGGCCCACCTGCTTGCCTCCAGAGGTGTCTGCCCGCCAGGACCCCTCGCCCGCCTGGAACCAGGACCACTGCACCTCCACGGAGGAACTCCAGGCTCCATGCTGTGACTCAGGGTCACGAGTTTACAACCTGGTAAGAAAAACCATGCCAGTCCCCAGGGCGTGGACATAAACGCCGACTCTGACCACAGTAACGAGGACTCTGACGAGACGTGCTGGTGTGCTGGCCGCGACGTGCTGCTTCACGCCTCCCTTGCTGGCTCAAGGGTGAGAAGCCCCTGGCAGGGGCGTCGAGGCAGCAGCAGGAGGGCAGGGGGCTAAGAAACTCTCCCTGGGGGCAAGAGTCTCAGGCTGGTGACCCTCAGCGCTGAGTCCCATGTATGAGTGTGTTTTGATGTGTGAATAACACCTTGAAATCTGCCCCATCTCGGTGTGTCTCGGTCGGCGGCTGAGCCAGGCTTGTGGCCACTTACTTAGCCTTTGGAGACCACCGAGATCTCTGGCCACTCAAAGTCCTCTTGGCGTCACTCCCCTGCTGCAGCTGACCCCACCACTGTCTCTCCCCTGCCCTCCCTCCTGGGCCCTCACCCCGCCTCACTCTGCGAAGTTCCGTGTGACGGTCTGTGTGACCACTGGGCATTGAATTAAGTTCCACATAGCATTGTCCATTGAGTACCTGGGTCCCCAAGTGCCGGAGCGTGTGAAAGTGGTACCGTCCCCGTGCCTGCAGAGATCCCCTCTTCCCCATCACAAACCCACGCATTTCTTGCACTCTTTTTTTTTTAATTTTATTATGAGGTACAGTTGTAGACTTAACAAATTTTTGTGCTTGGGTTTCAGTTATACAATGATCGAGTACCCATCCTTCCACCAGTGCCCTTTCTCCACCACCACTGATCCCAGTATCCCTCCCACCTCCCATCCCCCCCATCCCACCCTGCCTCTGTGTCAGGGCATTCCCTTTTGTTTTCTCTCTCCTTTTGGGTGCTGTGGTTTGCAAAAGAGGCACTGAGTGGCAATTATGTTCGGTCTATAGTCTACTTTCAGCATGCATCTCCCATCCTGGGAGGATCCTCCCAACACCCTTTATTTGGTGCTCCCTTTTCTAGCTGAGCTGCCTTTTCCCCTAGCATGTGTGGCTGGCTTCCAAGCCATGGAGTAAACCTCCTGGTACTTATCTCGGCTATTGTTGGGTGTTAGTCCCCTATTTTGTTACTTTATGTTCCCCAGATGAATGCAGTCTTTCTATGTCTGTCCCTCTCTTGCTGACTCATTTCACTTAGCATGATACTTAGGGAGGGGCTGTCTTGCGCTTGCCTGCCTCTCAGACCATGGAGCACTGAGAATAGCGCTGCCCGCTAGGGGCACCACAGACCTGCCCCCTGGGTTGGGAGCACAGAGAGTGGCGAGGATGGCAAGGGCAAGGGCTGGGTATCCAGGGCCATCTCCAGAATGCTAACTCAGGAACAGAGCAGAGGCAAGTCCAGGCAGCCACCCTCCAGAGCCTGATGGACAGGGCGTCGATAGCACCTGTCTAGAGGGGTCTGAAGGGAGAAGCAGGGGGGATCAGGCTGTGGGGTGAGGGCCGGGGAGCATATTTAAATGCTAATTGCAGGAAGTCAGCACTGAAGGAGAAATCGAACAGAGAGGACAGAAGTGACCTCGTGTCCTGAATAAAACATTGTCCACCAAAGCTCACTGTGTGCCAGAGTGCGGCTGAGCATCAGGGAAGCATCTGCATTAGCCAACGAGATGAGAATTAGCGAGTTTAATCCTGACCATAATATTAAGAAGGACCGGCAAGGGGTTGGAGCAATAGCACAGTGGGTAGAGCGTTTGCCTTGCATGCAGCCAACCTAGGTTCAATTCCCAGCATCCCATATGGTCCCCCAAGCACCATCAGGAGTAATTCCTGAGTGCATGAACTAGGAGAAACTCCTTTGCATTGCCGGGTGTGACCCAAAAAGAAAAAAAAAAAGGACCAGAGAGACTGTCCAGGGGTTCCAGGACTTGCCTTGCGAGCAGCGCAGCTGATGTGGCCCCCACACACGGGGGTCTCTTCTCAGAGAGAGTCGGTGTTCAGGAGCGATTCCACTGGGTGTGGCCCCAGTGCTGGTGACAGTGATAATGATGACGATGGTCCCGAAAGAACCTCCAGGCACAGACGGGGGGGGGCACCAGCACAGCATGGGGCCGCCTTCTAGAAATAAACAACCAGAAAACAAGAAAATCCGAGCCACAGCCGTTTCCTGCCCCAGACTCTGATGCCTGAGGAAGAGGGTCCAGAGGGGGTCAGCCCGCAGCTGCCAGGGGCGTTCCCGGTGTCCAAACCTGGATGGGAGTGTCCACACAGGGCAGCAGGGTCTTCTTGGCAGGCGGGCAGAGAGAAACAGAGTTTGCAGGGCAGACACTAACAGGGAAGAGAATGAAGTCGAGACTGTGGCACACAAGCCCCTTGAGTTCTTCTGTCTGAACACTGAGCTACGTGTATACGGTGAGATCGCAGAGAAACAGGCACAAAAGCAAGAACTTCCGGACAAGAGCCAGCGGGCAGGGCAGACACAGAGATAGATGGCAGCAGGGGGCAAGGACCCCCATGGGCAGGGACAGCGGGCAGGGGAGGCCTCGTGAACATAGAAAAGAACAGGCCATCAGAAAAGAACAGCCCCCACCCCACCCAGCGAACCCCACCCAGATGCTGGACAGGTGACACAGCTTCCACAGAACAAACTCAGGCACATCCGAAGGAAAGAGGAAGTGCTGATGCAGGAGGAAAAGAGAAGCTATAAGGAGGCCGATGGAGAAATGAACACACGAGGCCTCGAAATAAACCTTGCAGCCACATTCAAACACCTGAAGAAAAATTAGAAACCAGGAACACAGAGGGAAGCAAAAGAAACACGTTCGGCTGGAACACACGGCACAGACACATGGCAGCCACCGGGGTTTGCAGAGCCGGGAGACGCGGCAAGAAGTAGGGAGGCAGCGGGGTCAGGGGTACCTGGAGATCTGGGCGAGTCCAGCCCCCGAGAGGCCCAGCATCTTTTTTTTTTCTTTTTGGGTCACACTCGGCGATGCTCAGGAGTTCCTCCTGGTTCTGCACTCAGGAATTACTCCTGGCGGTGCTCAGGGAACCATATGGGATGCTGGGAATTGAACCCGGGTCGGCTGTATGCAAGGCAAACGCCCTACCCACTGTGCTACAGCTCCAGTCCCAAGGCCCAGCATCTTGTCCTAGTGGTGGACAGAGACCCTTAGCAGAGCAGCTGCAGGAAGGGCCGCGGACGCAGAGGCAGACACGGGAATAGGAAAGATTGTCCTGATGTCCCTGAGACAGGGATCAGGAAGCTCAGCCTCGTCTTCCAGAACAAACCTCAATCAATACTCACATAAACACACAGAGCCGTGTCACCCCATGCCTGAGACACCCAAGTTTGAGCCCCAAGCACTGTGGAGTCCCGACGGAGCTCCCCAGAAGAATTGTGTGTCTGTGTGATGCCGAACAAAAATGCAAGAAAGAAACAAACATACACACCAAACCAGGCACCCCCTCAGAATGCTCCGACCCTCAGCCCGGCAGTGACAGCCTCTTGGTTGGGGTTGTATGAGCAAATCTGCTAGAGCATGCATGCACGCATGGCTGCTAAAGGCGTGCCCTTCCAATCACTGAGTCAATGATGGAGGGATCGCTCGGGATGGGAGATGTGTGCTGAAAGTAGATTAAGGACCAAACAAGGTAACCTCTCAGTATCTCTATTGCAAACCATAATGCCCCAAAGTAGAGAGAGTTTGGGGAATATTATCTGCCATGGAGGCAGGGGGAGGGTGGGAAAGGTGGGGTGTATACCAGAGACATTGGTGGTGGGGAATGTGCACTGGTGGAGGGATGAGTGTTTGATCATTGTGTGACTGTAACCCAAACATGAACGCTTGTAACTATCTCACGGTGATTCGATTAAAATCAAAAGGTGTGTCCTTCCTCTTGAACATGCTGTGAGGGGCAGGGCTGGGGGCTCTTGGCAGTGTACCCTTGCCCCGCCACATGCTGTCCCCACCTGGAGGGGGAGGGACAGCGTGCGGTGGGGCAAGGGTACACTGCCAAGTACACTGCCATTCCCCCAAGCACCCTAGGGAAGTTGGCTCCTTTGGCCGCCTGTGCTTCCGACGTAATACCCAAGAATTTAAAAAAAAATTTTTTTTTTTTTAGTTTATAAGGTAGCACCGTAGCACTGTCCTCCCGTTGTTCATCAATTTGCTCGAGCAGGCACCAGTAACGTTTCCACCATGAGACTTGCTGTTACTGATTTTGGTATACCAAATACATCACGGGGAGCTTGCCAGGCTCTGCCGTGCAGGTAGGATACTCTCAGTAGCTTGCCAGGCTCTTCAAGAGTGGTGGAGGAATCAAACCTGGGTCAGCTGCGTGCAAGGAAAATGCCCTACCCGCTGTGGTATCGCTCCAGCTCCATTTTATAAGGTAGTTCACAATATTTGATTACAGTTAATATTCAAACACCAATCCCACCACCATGACACCTTCCCACCACCCTAGTTGGGATGTTTCCATCCCAAGCCCCAAGCCCTGTCCCAAAGCACAACGGAAATAATATGTTTTGTATTGTCTGTTATGAAAAAACACTGAAAATACTACCCAAAAAGTATCCATAGAGGAAATCACTGTCACTGTCCTCCCATTATTCATCCATTTGCTCAAGCGGGCCCAGTAATGTCTCCATTGTGAAACTTGTTAATGTGTTTGGCATAGTGAATACATCACGGGTAGCTTGCCAGGCTTTGCCGTGCAGGCGAGATACTCTCGGTAGCTTGCCAGGCTCTCCGAGAG
>JAOXYA010134299.1:0-10224 GCA_028565675.1 Sorex palustris | reverse complement strand
CCTGAGCACCGCCAGGAGTAATTCCTGAGTGCAGAGCCAGGAGGAACCCCTGAGCATCACCAGGTGTGACCCAAAAAGCAAAAAAAGAAAAAAGAAGAAGAAGAAAAAAGGCAGCCAGGGGCCGGGTCAGCAGCTTCTCAGGCTTCGCAGGTGGGAGCTTCGGGTCCCCCCAGACCAGGAGGGTCTCTGGGCCCGGAAGCCGGTGAGCAACAAAGCAGAGCTCGGCAGAATCCCTTCTATTCATTCCCTCAGTTTGCAGGGCTGCAGCTGGCAGTGCTCGGGGACCCGCCCAGCCTGAGTCAGGGGCTGGGAGTTCACACTTGGGCTCTGGGGGTCCCGCGGGCTGCGGGCTGCCCCCTGCCCTGCCCTTTCCAGCTGTCTCTCTGGCCTGAGCTTCATGCCCACCCCCTCCTTTCCTGCACCCCTCCCCAATTCCCTGCCCCTCCCCCCATTTCTGCCAGGCCCCTTTGCTCGTGGCTGGTGGACACAGAAACTACAGAACCCCCCTCCGGCTCCTGGCTCTTTCTGGAACTCTCCATCGCTGAGGTCACAAAGGCACCTTCTCAGGGCGTGGGGTGGACGGAACTCAGCCCCCCAGAGCCCCAGCCCGGCTTGACCTGCGGGTACTCAGCTCAGCCGGAGCGATGAAGAAGAGGCAGCTCGGCCCCGGCACCCCGTCCCCCGTCCTGCCCGCCTCCCCGCCGCCCTCCCCTGCCTCTTCCTCCTCCTCCTCCCTGCCCTCCCTGCCCGCCTGCCCTCAGCAGGGCCCTCCACCTCCCCCCTGCCCACCCTGCCCCGCGGCCCCCGCCAAGCTCCCGGCTCTTCCCAGCTGCCCCGCAGCCTCCATGAGTGGACACAAGGCCCGCTGCCTCCCCACGCCCTGGGCCTGGCGTGCCGACCCCCTCTCCCCTCACCCCTGCCAGGGCCCCCGTGCCGCCCCGGGTGCGTCCTTGGCCCTCTACCTCCCTCCTCGCCCTGCGCTGGCCCCCAGGCCTCTGGGCCGACTCATCACCCGCCCTCTCGGCTCGTGTCCATGGGCCAGGCCGCCCTCAGCCCGGCCGCTGGACCTGGCTCTGCTGCCCATGGTCTCCTGGACCTCGTTGAGAGCCCCCAGGCACAGTGAGCCGCTCCTGGGGGGCAGCCTGGGGATGGCCTGGTGCAGCCCCCATGCCCCCAGGAAGCCCCCGACTTCACAGTGAGTACTCTGTCCCCCAATGCCCCGGGGTCCTCAGACGGGGTCACAGGCTGAAGGCAATCCCCGGCCCCACCGTGTCTGCTCAGTGGGGGGTCTGTGCCCCGGGAACTTGGGGCCCCTTACTCAGAAGAAGTGAACCTTGCACACCGCCCCCAGGAGCCAGGAGTAGGGGTGAAGCTCTGCTCATGGGGGGATGCTGGCTGGGGCCGCGGGTCCTTTCCCAGGACCCCTCTAGCTGGGTCTAAGCGCCCCTCACTCAGGTCTCTGGGCTCAGACCTCGTCACCTCAAAGCACCCTGTTAGCCCAGAGGCGCCAGCTGGGTGCCCCCCTCTCCCTTCCACAACCCCCCCCAACTTGCCACCCACACCCACCCGGGGTCTGGCTCTCCCCATCCACACTGGAGGTTGCCCGCAGGGCTCCCTGGCAGCTCCCAGGGGCACAGTCTCAGCTGCTTGTTTGAGGGCCCCACTGCCTTGACAGTACCACAAAGGCCACTCGTCCAGCCCGGGCTCCCCCAGGTCAAAGTGTTGGGGTACAGGCAGCTGCATCTTGTCTCCCCGCTTGCCAGATCCAGCTTGATTCAGCAGATGGGGTCCCCATAGCTGTTCTCACCCACCCCCTATTTCCATCAGCCCTTTCTACCCCAGGACCTTGGGGAGGAAGGAGAATCTGGAGCCACATGCAGGGTGACAGCAGCGAGTTGGATGAAAGTCCAACCCAAGGCAGGAACAGCCCTCACCCCACACGACGCGCTCATGTCAGACGCGGCCTTCACACCAACCATCCCCACCGGTTAGCATATGGTTTCTCCCACCAGTCTGAGGGTCCCGAGGAGTGGCCCAGGTCCCGATTTCCAGGGCACGCTATTCTAGAGAACCCCTTGGGTTTGGGGTCACATCCAAAACGGTGCTCAGGGCTTGCTGCTGGTGGTGCTCAGGGGTCCCTATGGGATGCAGGGGATCGAACCTGGGTCATTCACATGCAAGGCAAATGTCCTCACTCAGGCCCCAACATTAGTTTTATTTATACTATTTTGTGAACAAGGTATGAGGGGATGAAATTTCTTTGGAAAGGTGTGAGGGAATAGGCCAGAGAGACAGTAGTGTAAGGAGGACTCTCGCCTTGCACCCGGCCAACCCGAACTCCCCCAGCAGTAGGTCAAGTGCAGAACCAGGAGTAGCCCCTGAGGGTCGCTGGGCGTGACCCAAACACTTAAAAGAAATTTTTTTTTCCGCTTTTTGGGTCACATCTGGTGATGCACAGTGGTTACTCCTGGCTCTGCACTCAGGAATTACTCCTGGCGGTGCTCGGGGGACCATATGGAATGCTGGGAATTGAACCCGGGTCGGCCACATGCAAGGCAAACACCCTCCCCGCTGTGCTATCACTCCAGCCTCCCAATTTTTTTTTTTAAATAAGAGGGGAGAGAGAGGAAGAGGTACCAGTTCAAGAGAACACAGGCTCTCCTACAGTGGAAGCAAGCAAAGATTTAGGGGCAGGCCGGCCACACACAAGCGAGGACACAGGCTGGAGAGGGGCTCAGAGCGGCTCTCAATAGGCCGCATTTTCCCCGGGATGAGCTTTCACTTTATTTATCCAGTGAGTTAGATATTTTGAGCCACACCCAGGAGACCATACGGGGTGCCGGGGATCGAACCCGGATCAGTCACATGCAGGACAAATGCCCTCCCTGCTATACTATCACTCGATGCACCCTCCCCCGACCTTATTGGCTCTGCACTGGGACCACCCTGTTCCCCCTACCCCCGGGACCGCTGGGCTGCAGGGCACTGGGCCTTGAGCTCAGAGCAGGGGAGGCCCTGCACTTCTCTCCCTGTGCTGAAGGTGGACAATGCCATGGCCACCGCGTCTCCCCTATAGGGAGACAGAGGGCTGTGTGTTCTCTCAGGCAGGGACTCAGCCCTGAGGTGCTTCAGGCCACCCCTCAGGAGTCAGACAGTGAGGACCCTGGGCTGGAAGTGGGGACCCCCTTCCCCCCAGACTCCTGGGCCTGCCCAGGGCTCGGACCTGCTCTGCAAAGGGAACGTTGCCCACCTAGCTCTGCCTCAGGCCAATACAGTCAAACTGTGTCTTTCCTGACACCACGGGCTCCAGACACACGTGGATGGGGACATGTGTTCACACACACACACACGGAAACACATCCCTCAGACCATATACACCCACTGGCATGTGCACGCGTGCACACACACACACACACACAATCACACACACTTCTACCCCCCACACTCATCTCAGGACACCCACACATGCTTCAAGTCACACACACACTCACACACACACATTTCTACCCCCCAATACTCGTCTCAGGACACCCACACATGCTTCAGGTCACACACACTCACAACACACACACACACAGGGCCATGATCCTCATCCTCAAGGCAGCCCAGATGGGGTTAAAGCCCCCACCCCCACCCCGCTACTGCAGGCGGCAATCTGCAAGCTGGAGATATCCTTGTAGGCTGCGTTTGGGAGGCGCTAACCCCGGGTTGCGGAAGCCTCTGCCCAGCCTGCACAGCTGAGCTATGAATCCGACCGAGAGTGATGGAGCGGGGAGGGCCAACCCTCTGCTTGTGAAGGAAAAGTAGCTGATTCGGGCCCAGTGCATCTCCTGTGAAGAGATTTTCTCCAATAATAAGCTACGTACGGTGACAGGTCTACTCGAACTGCAAGAACAATCATGTGGGTGGACATTTGTGCTATGCAAATAAGCCAGCTTTTCACACGCTCCTGGGAAATCCGCAGGGGAAGTGCTGGTGGTCAGGGCAAAGCGAGGTTGGGGGAAATTCTCCTTCCCAACTCTCCTAGGAAGAGGCCAAGTAAGACTGAAGAGCTATGGAATCATTTCTCAATCTGTCAGTCAGACCTGAACACCACATGCCTTACACTTATGCTAGATGTCAGTCATCCCAATAACATTGAGGGTGGGGATTAGGGCCAGAAAGATTCTGGTCACTGAACTTGGCCTTTCCCAGGAAATCCAGCTTCTGAGTGGTTTCCAGTGTCTTCTTGGTAGCAGCAGCGTGGGATTTTATCACAAGACACCAATGCTTATAGAACTGTTGTCTTCCGGTTCCGTAAACCAGATATTCTCCTGCTAATTTGTTATTTTAGACAAGTCTCACTTTCATGATCATGTTTTAGTCGCTAATACAGAGCGCTTCTTGAGGCGCTGAAGAGAGGCTTTGCATGTAAGAGGCCCCAGGTTTGATTCCTGGCACCAAATGGTCCACAGGGACTCCTGAGCATTGAGTCACAGGAGTAGTCCCTGAGCACTGCTGGGTGTGACCCCAAGTGACAATGACAATAAAGTCTTCAGAGACGTGGCCTGGCAGCGTCAGGAATGTGAGGCTCATAGCACATTCTTTTTCTCAGTCCCCGTGGGGCAAGGGCGGAAGAGCCGGGGGGAGGATGGGTGCGTTTGAGGGGATACGGAGCCCCCCAAGAGGGCGGAGGAGGCTGGCTGGGGAGCTGGAGCGACTCAGAGGCTTCCTCACCCTGCACCGAGGGACCAAGGGGGGCTTCAGACGGAGACTGACTGAGCTGAACCCGAGTGCCCTCCCGGCAGAGGCGGCCCGCGTGTGGGGGGGCAGTTGTGGGGAGCCAGTGTGGGGATGAGACTTCCCCGAGAAGGGCAGGGCCCACGCGGGGGAAGGATCTGGACCAAGGAAGCCAGAAGGGGTCCCAGCCGCCCCTCGAAAACCCTCTTGAGGTGAGACAAGAGGCTGGAACTGAATCTGGGGAGGAGAAACCAAAAATATTTGTGAACAGCGGGGATGGGGGTAAGGGAGGAGGCCTCAGGAACAGCTCACACACACGTAGGGGGCAGGTGGGGTGCTGCCCTGCGGGGGTGCTCAGGAGACCAGGAGAGCACAGGAGGTAGATTTCAGCTCCTGGAACAGTCTAGAAAGGCTGCTGGGGGGGGGGGTGGATGCAAGCTGGAACCATAGCACAGTGGGAAGGGCATTTGCCTTGCACTGGCCGACCCGGGTTCGATTCCCAGCATCCCATATGGTCCCCCGAGCACTGCCAGGAGTAACTCCTGAGTGCAAAGCCAGGAGTAACCCTTGTGCATCGCCAGGTGTGACCCAAAAAGCTAAAAAAGGAATTATAAGCAGTGCCAGGGATTGAACCAAGATCAGACACATGCAAGGCAAGGCCTTAAAGCTGTACTGTCCCTGCAACCCCATGGCACTAGCAGGGGTTGGAGCCACAGTACAACAGGGAGGGCATTTGTCTGGCATGTGACTGATCTGGGCTCAATCCCCAGCATCCCATATGGTCCCCTGAGCACTGCTAGGACTAGTTCCTGAGTGCAGAGCCAGGAGTAACCCCTGAGCATTGCTGGGTGTGACCCCAAAAAGAAAAAAGAAAGAAAAAATTGGATTGTTTGCTGTTTCTACTATTGAGTTGTTTGCATTCTTTCTATATTTGGATATTAACCCCATAACAAATATAACATTTAGCAGAATGTGGGTTGCTTTCCTTGAAGGAGATGGTCCTGAATTTAAATTAGACTGTATAACAGAAACAGGAAGTGGAGCATACAACAATTTGCAATTTATTTTCTAAATTTGGTAATAGCAAATGAAAAAAGGGAATTGAAAACCCCTTGTAGGTCAGAGACAAAGTTCAAGGGTGAAGGTGCTTGCATCCCACTGACCAGTTTGAACCCCCAGCATCACACATGTTTCTGCACACCTCCCCCAAACACACACACACACACACACACACACACCCCCCACACACCACACAAAACACTGCCAGGGGCCACTCCTGAGCACAGAGCCGGGAATAGCCTTTGCGCGATGCCAGGTGTGGCTCAAAAAACAGAAAAAGAAAACATTCTTGTCTGAATGTCTCCAAATCCATAAACCATGCAGCGCCACTGTGAGGATCATCAAACAGAATCAAGTGGCCAGGATGGGGAGAGGGTCTCCAGCTAAAACCTAATAATTGGGGTATGAGAACATCATATAAGATGCGCTCGCCAGCTCAGGCCAGACCCACTGATGGGGCACTTGGATAGTTGTCAGGATGAGTTTGCTGGGTCTGATTTTCCTTTTAGAAGACCAAGTTCTCCTCCAAACATAGAGAAATGGTCAAGGAATGTTCTCCTTCTGTTACAGATGACGAGAGGTTGTCGAAGGCAGCTCCGCACACTCCCTGGTCCTTGGCCCTGCTTTTCTCTGCAATGGTTTTGAAGATATTTTCTATGACTATAAAAAATATACTGGCTTTTAAAGAAAAAAAAGAAGACTGGCGTTTGCCCCACAATTTCTGCTTGACGAAGAGGTTCTGGCTGAGTGACTGTCGGTCCTGGGGACCGTGCTCAGGAGAGGTGAAGATTTCCTGTTCTCCCTTTGACTCAAACACAAACCTCGCCAGGAACCTCCTGCAGAGCACACAAGGGCTAGGCTTGGGGAGGCCAAGCCAGCACCCCCAGACACCCTCTGTGGCCCCGGGCGTGGAGTGTACCCCATGGCACCCCAGAACTGGCTACTCTGTCTTTCCCTCGGGCAGTGGAAGCAGGTCTTGTTGGGGATGGAGTGGCAGGCAATAAAGTCAGGGTCCGACCCTGTGCTCCTGACCTGCTGCGGCTCTGGGTCTCCGTGAGAAGTAGCCCGGGGGAAGGTCCCTGTGTCTCTTCCTTTGTCGTGGGCAGGGATGCTGGGTCACACCCGGCGGGAACTCGGGCTATTCCTGCCTCTGTGCTCAGCAGAGACCCTGGCAGTGCTGGGGTACCAACAGGGTTGGTGGTGGGGACACATGCAAGGCTAGCCCCCGCCCACTGTCCCATCTCCCTGGCCTCCGGAAGTGCTCATCTTGCCCTGCTCACCCCTGGGGGAGGTAACTTCTTGCATGATGGACTCTGGAAAGAGGCCACGGTCGCCAGAGAGAGGGACCGGCTACCAAAGAGATGAGCACAGCTTTCTTTCCCAGACTCATCTGTGGCCTTGGGGCTGAGCCGCCAGGAGACCCCCAGTCCTGCTTGCACCCCAAAACAGCTAGGGAGTTGCTCATGTCTCTGAGATGCTGGGGTGGGGCTTCTCACGGCCTGGGGGTCCTCATGGACTGGGTGTCCCCATAGACGGGGGCTTCCTCCTGGACTCTAGTACTGTCACACTGTCACACTGTCACACTGTTCTCCTGTTGTTCATCGATTTGCTCAAGTGGGCCCAGTAATGTCTCCATTGTGAGACTTGTTACTGTGTTTGGCATATCGGATATGTCACGGGGAGCTTGCCAGACTTTGCCGTGCGGGCGAGATACTCTTGGTAGCTTGTTGGGCTCTCCAAAAGGGGTGGAGGAATCGAACCCGGGTCGCCCTGGTCAGCCACGTGCAAGGCAAATGCCCTACCCGCTGTGCTATTGCTCCAGCCCAACACTGTGACCTATAACAATTTTCACAAAGTGACTTTTATTGATTTTTTTTTATAATTCCATCTACCTTTTTTGTTGTAACAAGCAATATAAGTAAATTTGTTTGTATCTGCAAAGGGACAGGCTTGGGTGGTGGGTGGGAAACTAGGGACATTGGTGGAGGGAAGTCACACTTGTGGTGGGACTGGTGTTGGAACATCGAATGCCTGAAGCAACTGTAGTAGGAACAACTTGTTAAGTCATGGTGTCCGAGGGCTGAAGTTGTATTACAGGTTTGATCCCTGGCATCCCATATGGTCCCCTGAACACCATATAGGATGGTGAGTGCAGTCAGGTGTAACCCCTGAGCATCGCCCAGTGTGACCCAAAAACAAATAAACAAAACCATGGTGTTATAATTAAGAAATTAAATAAAAGGGCAGGAGTAATGGTACAGCAGGTAGCGCATTTGCCTTGCATGCAGCCGACCTGGGTTCAGTCCCCGGCATCCCATATGGTCCCCCAAGCACCATCAGGAGTAATTCCTGAGTGCAGAGCCAGAAGTAACCTCTGAGCATCGCTGGGTGTGACCCAAAAAGAAAAAAAAAAGAAATTAAATAAAATATAAATTTTGGGTGACTTGAGATTGGTGGGGGGAGCCTCAGCAGAGCAGCCAACCACATGCAGGACACTGGGCAGAGGGGTTGGCATCTCTGTGCATGAACAGTGAGCTCAGGCACACAGCACAGCCACCTCAGGAGCCCGAAGGTGTGAAGAAAGAGTGAGCATGGACCGACTGGTGCCACCAGACCACCTTGGGTCCTGGTTGAAACAAGGCAGCTGGGGAAAGATGCTTTGGCGACAATAGGGAATCGGGAGTGGGGGTGAGGCTGGAGAATGACACGCGAGGTAGACTCTTCACCTTTCACTCTGAGGATGCCGGGGAGGCCGTGTGAAAATGTCTGTGAGGGACCGAGGCAGGAGAGGGGGAGCTAAATGGACTGAGTATGTCCTTCGTAAGCTGCGGGCCCAGGTTTGATCCCCAACCCCACGCATGGTCCCCCCAGCACAGCCAGGAGTGATCCCTCAGCACAGAGCACAGAGTAGCCCCTGATCTCTGCTGGGCATGGCCCCCTCACGAGAGAGAGCGTTTATGACAGCGGTGAGAGCCCTGCTGTGCTGGCTGAGATGCTGGGGGGTCAGGCAGGATGGGGAGGGGCATAAAGCCAAGAGCAAGAAGACCGTTTGACAGCTGGCCAGGGGCTCCCATGGGGAAGGAAGGGTTTGACCAGCAGCCCGCACCTGGGCGAGTTTCGTGCCAGTAGAGAGAGAACTCACCCCATCCTAACATTCGGGGACCTCCTGAGTGCATTGGGGGTCACTGCAGGTGGGTGCTCAGTGCGGTTGACACTTTCAGACTCCCCAGGGCTCTTTCAGACACTTCCTGAAACTGCAGAACCACTTAGTCATTTCAGGTTTTAGCCATCAAAGTACGAATGGACACAGCTTCGTGCCAAAACCGTCCCCTAGGTAACTTCCTGTTTGCCTTCCAAGCGTGCAGCTCTCCATGGACACACAGAGCTCCCTTCCCCCGGTATCCCCACAGACACCCCCTAGCCTGAAACAAGCTTCCTGGCACCCCACTGAGGTTGACATGCTTCCCTGGATTCGTTCTGCTGTCACTCTGTGGGACTGTCATTCAGCCTTGAGCGCAACTGGCGGTGACAGCCGTGACTGGGGAATGGAGGAAGTCATTGAGGGCTGCAATGGGACCGGAAATCCTAGAGGTGATGACACAGCCAGCCCAGCGCTCAGGGGGGACATGGGAGAGGGGCAGGAAAGGACAGTCACAGAGCTCGTGCGACCATAGCCCGGGCACAGCCCAAGGACTGGAGATTGACTTGTCCTTCCGGGTGGACAACACACCCTCTGGCTCCTTTTCTACAGACGCCGAGTGTCCGCCAGACTGGGCGGGGGCTCAAGTCACAGAGGGTCCTCGGGTTGATGGGAATGACACGCAGCCAACGCCACCAAATTGTGTTCAGCTCATCTCCTGCACGCAGGCCTGGCCCTGCCCCTGCCTACCCAGGAGTCTCCCAATCGAGGGTGGCCCAAACTGGCCCCCACGCTCCCTGGAGCCGAGACCCAGTAGCTGCTCTCCTGGGCCCTTCAGTAGTGGGATGCCTGCACTTCCTCCATCTGCTCCCCGCTTCCCTCACCACCCACAAAGCCCACACTGGCAGCAGCTCAAGCAGGGGCTTCTCACAGCTGCACAGAAGGGAGCCCTGTAAGTCACCCCCATTCTGGGTGCCCCCACTGCTCTCTGCTCCCACTCGGCACAAGCCAGGAGTGGGGAGATTAGAGAACTCAACTGGTGTGTGTGTGTGTGTGTGTGTGTGTGTGTGTGTGTGTGTGTGCTACTAGGGACCCAAGCCAGGCCTCCCCGAAGTGAGGACTGAGTTCTACCCTTGTGGCCCATCCCGAAAACACTGAGTTTTGTTTTAATTATTGCTGAGAACAACAAAACAAAAGCAAACATCAAAATAAAGATGTGAGCGCACACACACACACACACACACACACACACACACGCACGTGCGTGAGCATGCACGCACAAGTGGCAGTATGACATAGAAAATATT
>JAOXYA010134268.1:0-10225 GCA_028565675.1 Sorex palustris | reverse complement strand
GGTCTCATTCTCCTAACTCTGAAAGAGCCTTGAATATGGCACTTTTTAAAAAAATCTCAGGGCTAGGACGAAGGAGAAGTTACTGGGGCCTGCTCGAGGCAATTGACCAAGAACAGGATGGTTGTGATTGTGACTGTGAATATGAAATCAAAAGTCACTAAACTTAGCAATTCACTTTATTATCCTTATCTATTCATCCCCTAACAGGAGTGGGGAACCTTTTTTCTACCAAGGACCATTTGGATATTTAAAATATCACTCACAGCGCCTGCCCTCTAAGAGCTCCAGCAGTCACCATTTCCTAGAAGCCAGCAAGAAGCACCAGCTCCCACACCACCACAATCCAGAGACACACACAGGAACCTCAGACTCGAGCAACTTGCGGCAGTGATTTCTTCAGACCCTAATTATTAAAATCTTAGAATTCTTAGAGCGCTCTTGCGGCCGTGCGACATTATATTATATCCATAACAAGCAATATAAAACACATTGTCTAACAATTGCATTTTCAGCAGGTATGAGGGGTGGTAGGACTGGTCTCTAAATATTGAAGGTAACTAAAGTAGAGAAAGAATACTTTGCAAATTTTCTGCCACACAGGCGGGGGAAGTGTGGAATGGAAGGGGAGGGGGGTAATACTGGGGATTTTGGTGGAGGAAAATGTGCACTGGTGAAGGGATGAGTGTTTGATGACAATATTATCGAAGTGCAAACATGAAACTTTTGTTACTGTACCTCACGGTGAATTAATTAAAAAAAAATAACATCACTCACAGGCATACAATACAGACAAATGGGCTGCTGGCAGCCAACAAGAAGCATGTCTGTCCCATCATGTACCATGGCCAGACCACATAATTTAATGGGTTTTATATGGCCTGTAGTCCAGATGTTATCCACCCCAGTCTTAAAAAAAATGTGACTCGGGCCTTATATGCAGAAGACACCCAGCACCACACACACACACACTTCCTTTTACTGTTCTTATAGGTTATGATTTGCATATAATGTGTAAATAAATATACATCAGAGATGTAGATGTTCTTTTACAGAAGAAATTATCAAAAATATTTGAGAGTATTTCTTTAGCGTTCTTCAACTGCAATTTAAGCAGACTGTTTCATTTTTGGCTTTTGTGGCTTTTCTGGATAATATTAACTCCTTACTTTGGGAGAAGTTGATGTTTGTTCTCTTAGTACCAATAAATAAATAAAAAATGACTTTGACAAGCACCTCTTTTCCTATGGACCTGCTTGACCTCTCTCTTCTGATCAAAGGAAGGGAACTCTGGGCAAGTCCTACAACAGACACTGCTAGCTACAAGTCCATTTTCCACTCATCTCTCTCCCTGGTCTTGCTGAGGACAGCAAATATGTTAATAACAAGGGATGCAATGATCAGTGGTAGAACTAGGCCAGAACTTAGGAGACCTAGTTTTCAAAGACTGGCTGTACCCTGGGTTACTGGGAGTCTTCAAAAATACTGGGGCCCAGCTTCCATGCACAGGAATTCTGTCTCACTGAGCAGTAGGTCGTTGTGTTGTTTTTATTAAGTTCCTGGATAGTTTAAATATGTGTGCACACACCCCGAAGTTTGAAACTCTCTATCCTGGAGGTTATCTGTTTAATCTCCATTTTATCAGTGAAACAATTCATGAAAAAAATCACTTCATTATAGAGTTAGAGTGAAAAATGAAACCAATATGGAAGTTGGAGAAGGAGGAGCAGGTGACAGTGACATAAAGACAGTGATGTTGTATCTCAGGGACTTTATACAACAAAAAGCAGAAAGATTAACATTATGGTGACCATGTTGCCTTAATATCAGCTTTTTTAAAGCTTCTGTTTTACTCTTCCACCAAATTTATTTTTTAAATCTAAATTTCACATTTGGTTTAAGGAAGAATTCTAACCTACCCTCTTCCAAATGAGTATAAGTCTTCATGTGAGAAATTCATTGAGGAACTCATTCTTTGGAAAGACCTTAGAAATAGTGCTTTGTGGTTAAATGGTATATCTTGGCTGAGCAAGACTTCAGTCTATCTTATTTTTTTATTACATTACTTTTATGTGTTGTTGTTATTTGATCTTAATAATACTTCTTGGAGTTTGTCCCCTTCCTCCCAAATGTTTTAAAAGAACTCCCATATGACTCAGTGATTCTACTCACTGGTATTCCCACGAATACAAAAACATTAATTCAAAAATATATGTTGCTGACAGATGTGGGATGAGGAGGTTGGTAACGAGATTATCAGAAAATAATAAATTTTTTTTTAAAAAATTGCCTCTCTCCAGCCTGAGCCCACAGCTTCCAAGAACCTGGGTCCAAGAATCTGGGTGGTGGAGTAAGGCCCAGCCTGATGACAGCTCACTCAGGGACCGGTGGGTGCTAGCTTCAGAGAGGACAGTAGCCAGATAACGCATTCATATTTGACTCAACAAAGAAAGTGAATGGACTATGGAAAATGAAAATAAACCCAGGGTGATGACAACAGAACAAACAACAGAAGTTATCAAGGGGGAGGAAGGGACGGAATGGACAACATTAAGATGACTTAAACATTTTTAACTTATCCAAAGGGATATTTCTTTGTTCAAGGATGTGAAGAAGAAAGGATGAAAGAAAAAAGCTGGGTCCAGAGCGATAGTATAGCTGTTAGGGCTTTTGCCTTGTGTGCGGCTGACCCAGGTTCAATCCCTGGCATCCCATATGCTTCCCTGAGCACCACCAGGAGTAATTTCTGAGCGCAGAGCCAGGAGTAAACCCTGAGCATGTCTGGGTGTAACCCGAAAAGCCAAAAAAAAAAAAAAAGGAAGAAGAAGAAGAAGAAGCTATGCAGCTTTCAAAATGAAAATGTCACGGTCATCCTCCAAAAACTGACCCAGGAGGATCATAGGACTTGTTTCATTTTCACTAGAGATATCTATAAAAGTTGACCATAGCATGTGACAACTTTCAGGGATTTCCCTAAAAACAACCATCCCACAAAGTTCCTATACAATCATTTCTGACACCCACTGGGTCACCCCAGGCCAACAGGAAGCAGACAGCAGTGCTGTCTGAATAAGCCATACCTCCTTTGAAAACTTAACTGAAAGAATTGGCTCTTTGGGTCAGAAACAAGTAAAGCAAGACTCCATGTCTCAGCAAACACAGACCTACAAATGCAGAGGAGAAAACTGGGAGAAAATGACAGGAACAATGGCATTCCCTTCCTTCCTCTAACGCTTTCAGAATGCGCCCAATCTGAACAGGGTCATGCTGATAAGTGTTCCTAAGCAAAAGCAAAATTAAAGGAAGTTAGGAAGTCACAGTGAATCATTTTTCTTTGAGTTGATTTATACTGTTTTTGGACAAGCCCAGATCAGTGTCAGCTGGGGAATCCCAAGATTTTCTCTATATCTGGCAAGTCCCTCAAGTTGCCATTGGTGATATGTTTTGGGGGTGGGAGGTGGGGATGGGGAAGGGTCTATCATGTCAAGTCTGGAACCCAGAGGGTCACATGTGCAAAGCAAGTGCTGTTCCCCTGAACCAAATCCCTGACTCTGATATGTTTTTTTGAAGCCCACCATTTAAATTGTGGGTCAGGGCTGTAGATAAAGTAAAACTGCAAAGGTGCTTGCTTTGTGTGCAGCTGTAGCTACAACACTGGCATATGGCACCCCAGAAAATGAAACCCAGAGACATGATTCCTGAGCACAGAGCCTAATTAATTAATTAATCAATCGCTGATCTTCTGGAATTATAGCAAAGACAATTTTTCACAATCCAGTTTCACTTGTCACTAATTTTTGCCTGGCGGATTTATTTTTTTTAATTGAATCACTGTAAGATAGGCCCTAACAAAGCTGTTCGTGATTAGGTTTCAGTTACACAGTTTTCCAACACCCATCCCTCCACCAGTGTACATTTCCCAGCAAATGTCCCCAATTTCCCTCCCAATGCCCTCTGCACACCCTCTTCCTGGCCCCGGCTCTCCTTTGGAGCATTGTGGTTTGCAATACAGATACCGAAAGGTTGTCATGTATATCAACACCTACTTTTAACACTCAGTTCTTATTGCCTGGCACATATTCTAGGGAAAACATAAAATATATTCAAGGATGATAACAAAATGCACCCTTCAAAAGAGATGGAAGCACACAGCCCACACCCCCGGTGGAAAAGAAACAGGGTAATGGACCTCAAAGCAATTTTTTCACACCAGGAAAAGAAGACAAAAACCTAAGCTTAAAACAGAGCAGGAGGAACCTGGGGAGAGAGCCTATTCCTGGCCTTTGTGAGGTCCCGATTCCCCAGTACCACCGTGCCCTTACCAACTCCATGAGCTACCAGGCATAGCCTTGGTGGCCCCCCAAGCATTGGGGCTTAGCTGGATGGAGGCTGAGCTCCAGCACTGAAGCTTAGCTGGATGGAGGCTGAGAAAAATGACAAGGAAAAACCCTCCAGGTGATTGCCAACACAAACAAGTCACCAAATCAAAGCACATTTTAAAAATTTTGATAGGGACTCTGTGCCAGGCTGTTTTCACTCGGGGCGCCCCAGAGTGGGGCGGGTGAAAGCCCTCCCCACCCCAAGGGACCCAGCCCCAGCAGCTGACCTCCACTACCCAACCACCACCGCTGTGCTCCAGGCCGCTTTCCACATGCTCGGACCGAGCCTCACATATGAGTGAACATATTCTTGGACTGCTTGGTGGCTTTCGCAGCCGCACACGACACATCATAAGACACTCCCTACTCATTTTCCATAATTACCACACCATATTTGATGGGGTTCAGACAGTTGGCAACAAATCATAGAGGGAAATATAAGGGATATATATCTCGGAGAGCCCGGCAAGCTACCGAGAGTATCCCGCCCATATGGCAGAGACTGGCAAGTTGCCCATGGCATATTCAATATGCCAAAAACAGTAACAATAATGAATCTCATTCCCATGACCCTGAAAGAGCCTCTAATACAGCAACATTGGGAAAGACGAGTAAGAGAGGCTGCTAAAATCTCAGGGCTGGGATGAATGGAAACATTACTGGCGCCCGCCCAAGTAAATCAATGAATAACAGGATGACAGTGATACAATGATATGGAAAAGAAAATTACAGGCTGACGAAAATGAAATCTGGAGATCAAACAGTTTTTCTCAAAGCCCTTCACATGGGCATTTAGGCTCTAAAGGTAATTTCATGCTTCAGAACTGACTTGTGGCACTTCAACTTCAGGTCTGGAGAACAGCCCAGGATGGAGATCTGGTACAGTAGGTTGGCCACTTGCCTTGTGTAGGACTGACTGGGGTTCGAATCCCTACTTCCACATATGGTCCCCCAGTCCCTGCCAGGAGTAAGCACTGAACACATTTGGGTATGCCTCACTACCCCCACAAAACCAAAAACAACAACAACAGCAACAAAGTTAGAGAGAAAAAACATCCCATACTCAAGGAAGGGTCCGTTTTCAACTTGCCTAGCCCAAGGACTTTTCTTGGGCTAATTATCATACTATGAAACTACATGTAAGCCACCTGTTTTTCCATTAAGTTTAAAAAAAAACTTGCCTTATTCTGGGTTTCACTTCACAGTAGAGACCTAGTTGAAAGAGGTCAGTTTGTGAATGTGACAGTGCTAACTTTCAGTTCTGTATTCTCTGCTAGTCTGTTCAAAATTTGTCTCCCTGTTCCTCCTATCTGGCCAAGGGGATATATGAATTATTTTATTGTTTAGGGTATAAAAATCCAATTTCAATATATGTGTATCCTTTGGAGAAAAGAAAAGGATGACTTCTTCAGACACTGTATCAGGATTCTCCTTTTTTTAAGTGCATGAGATTCATGCCCTTAATGGGCTGGAATGATAGCACAGCGGGTAGGACGTTTGTCTTACACACGGCCAACCAAGGTTTGATTCCTCCGTCTCTCTTGGAGAGTCCGGCAAGCTAAGAGAGTATCCCACCTGCACAGCAGCACCTGGCAAGCTCCCCGTGGCATATTTGATATGCCAAAAACAGTAACAAGTCTCACAACGGAGATGTTACTGGTGCCCGCTCTAGCAAATTGATGAACAACAGGAGGACAGTGCTACAGTGCTACAGAGATTCAAAATAATTGACACTGCCCTTGGTGCCTTCTGCACAGGAACTGTTGGGGAAATGTAGAAAACATACTGACATTTAAGGGGCACAGAGCATTACTTGTAGAAATTATGCTAAAGGAGCAGATGTACCTAGAGAGAGTTCAGGATTATGGGAGTTCACTTAAAGCATGAAAAGAAAGATGAGTTAAACATCCCTGAAGATGTCTGACTCAATAGCAAAAAGGCACCAGGTCCCCCTAGTTTGCGTGGTTTGGTTTACACATCTAAAAGTTGGCGAGTAGTTCCTGAAAGTGTGACGTCCACATACCACCTGTGAGAAGAACCAGTAAGTTCCAGTAATATAAAATATCACAGTCCCAAGCCATGGAAGAGGCTTAAAGGGTTGGTGTCCAGGAGCCCCAAGATTGATTCCCAGAACTACAGGATCCCACAAGCACTGCCAGAGCAACTCCCAACACTGCTGGGTTTGGACCCAAACCCAAACTTAACTAAAATATCAGAATTTCCACCTTGACACCCTGTCAATCTCTCCACCTTTTCCTCCTACTGGTTTCTCATTTGATTCTCAGTTTGTGAAAACACAAATCCGGTGTTTCCGGCTGGTGCTGTACCACCAGACACAGAAAGACTTCAAATTTTAGTTCCTTCAAAAGCTGTTTCCATTACACCCCAAGTGTGTGTCCTCTACTGGAAGCTTCTAAAGAGACTTACTGGATAGAGATCTGTTTAAGTCCCAGAAGAAATGTGCTAGGAAAAATACTGGAGTCCAGATTAAAAAGAGGAAGATTGCATGTCTCATCCACTGTGAGGACAGACCTGTTTATCAGCCCAAGATGCAGAAGATGGAAAATAAATGGAGAGTTGATTTGTTCCCCTATCTGTTAGAGCAGTACTTAGCAGACTAAGACAGACAGGAGGAATGAAAAGCATCTAACCCATCCACCTCTTAAAAACAGACACCCAGACTTGTGCAGTTTGGTTTGCACATCAAAGTTAGTGAGTTCGTTCCTAGGAGTCTGACGTCCACAGACACTTAAGAGAGAGATTTATGATACATGACACCCAATTATTCCATTATGACATTCACAGGTATCTACAGTGTGAAAACCGGTACCAACGTTATGTCTTCTAATTCAACCTCAGTCTCTTAAAGGTCTAAAAACATTACCGGCGTCACTTGATTGGAACAAGCTCAATAATTTTCTGGACAGCCACTAGGAATCAAGTGAATTCTCATTTATTCTGGCTCCTTGCTAGCATTCGTCTATTTATAATATCAAGAGCGCAGAGCAGAAGCAAAGGCGGGTTTGTACACTATTTTAAGAACTTTAACAGCCCCCCACTGTATTTGGTTGGCAAGCAGGGAAGGGGGCAGCAAGGCCTGTTTGTACTCACCACCCCCTGGTTCAACTTGGCCGCTGGCGATGACGGTTCCGGCCGCGGAGGTGGGGCCTTTTGGCAGCTAAGCCTCAGCCAGCGGCAGCGGAATTGGGGTTAACCACATCACGACCCTCCCACCTGGGGGAAAAGGCCTGTTTGTTCCGAAAGGCCAAGCAAGCAGTTAATAAAGGCATTCATTCCCAAGCCGGCGAGAAAGTTTGTGTGCAGAACAGCCAAAGCCACAGTCTTAGATAAAGGATCAAGGTTTTGTTTTTTTTTTTTTCTCCAAGCCGGAGATGCTATCAAGATGCAGCGCGGGGGGTCCTCACCTGACGGTTAACCTGAAAGCCCCTGATTCTTCTCTCTGTGCATTCGGGGTCTTGGGCGAACGGCTGGACTGCCGGGCCAAGCCTCCGTCTTGCAAACTTTCCATGGTCCGTCGGAATCGAGCGGAAAACAAGGTTCGAGGCCGCCCCTGACCCCCAAGGCACACCTCCCAGGTTTGGACCAAGACGGGCGCGCGTGCTCTGAAGTTGGGAGATCCTTCTAGACAGACCCCGGTTTCTCCCCGTCCTCCTCGCTCTCCTTCCTCCCCAGCGGCCCGGAGCACGCAGATCCAGATGCGCGAAGTCCAGGTCCGGGGGGTTCTGGGGGGCGCCTCTGCCCCGGCTGCCCTGTGGCTGGAGTCCGATCTGAGCGCCCGCCTGGGCAGTGGCGCGTGTCCCGGCGTTCCGGGCCGGCCCAAGTCACCACCCCTTGCCCGGGCTCCTGCGGCGGCGGCGAAACCGTCGAGGGGAGGGGTGAGAGGAGGTGGCGCCCCGTTTAAGATTTTTCCCCCCAGGCTCGGGGGTGGGAGGCGGCGGGAGTTCCAGTGGTGCACCCGGGCTAGGCTGAGCCGGTGCGGGACGCCGCAGAGATCCGAGGCCACCGAGACCCCAGGAGAAAAAGCAGCGAGGAGTCTCAGGGGGCAGCACCGGGGCGGGGTGGGGCACTCGTGCGCCCTCGGGGTACTGACCTGCCGCGGGCCCTCCCGGCCGAGTTGGATGTTCCGTTCCACACCGGCAGGTCCAGCGCCTCCACGGTGCCAGGCATGGTGCGGCCCGGGAGAGGTGGGGCGAGGCCCAGGGTGGGAGCGTTGCACCTGCCCTGGGTCGCGGGTGCCTGCCCTGACGGCTCCTCGGCGTGTGCCGGGACAGAGCGCTGCGCGGCCTCGCCTCTAGGGGGCGCCCGGCCCGGGCGTGCGCGCTCCATATCGTCCCCTGACGGCGGGGCGGTGGGGCAGCACACTCTTGCTCTGCTGCTTCCCTGATTTCTCTTCCTTCAATCGCACCCCCACCGCACACCTCGCCCAGTTCAGAATGTGTCCATTTTAAAGACTGGTTCCTTTATTGATCTATTCAGAAAACATACACCAAGTGCCCAGCCAAGGTGTTGGGTGCTATGGACCCCGGATGACAAATACAAGGTTCTTTCCTTGTATTTACTTCCTTGTTTTTACTTGTTTGTATTTACTTCCTTGTATTTGTATTTACTTCCTTGTGTTTGTATTTGTATTTACTTCCTTGTATTTACTTCCTTGTATTTTACTTGTTAGTATTTACAAGGTTCTTTCCTTGTATTTACTTCCTTGTTTTTACTTGTTTGTATTTACGTCCTTGTATTTTACTTGTTTGTATTTACTTCCTTGTTTTTACTTTTTGGGTCACACGCAGCAATGCTCAGGGATTACTCCTGGCTCTGCACTCAGGAAATACTCCTGGCAGTGCACCATTTGGGATGCTGGGAATCGAACCCGGGTTGGCTACGTGCAAGGCAAACGCCCTACCATCTGTGCTATTGCTCCGGCCCCCAAGGTACTTTCTGTGTAGGACTAAATATTATATTGCCAAGTGCATTCAAACAATTTCATGTATTGGACATATCTTTAATCTGGGTTATGTTCCAAAGATTGGAAGTGCTGATTGCACATGGAACACTAGAATGGACGGTCAATAGGTGAGGTCAATAAGAGGGTGCATTGGCCATGGCCCCAGAGGCACTCAGACCTAATTCGGAACCCAGCAGCTGCTGGCAGAAATGTGAATGGACTATGCAGTAAGCTACAGTGCCGTGCCCAGCCCTCAGGAAAAGGGTGTCTGTCTCTTCCACCATGTCCCCCTCCGCTGGCATGGTGACCGTGGCCTCAGCTTATTGAACAGCCAGGTATGAGCCAGCGGTGACCAGGCAACTGCAGCCTCATGGGATGGGAGACAGAACAGCACGTCCTTCTTGCCCTGTCGAGACCACGAGCAGCTCTCTGGCATGGCCATGGACCCAGAGGCACACAAACCAATCTCTGAACTATTTGGCTTTTGGCAGAAATCCCTCCAGACTTAATTAGTAAAATATCGATTTGCTCAAGCAGGCCCAGTAATGTCTCCATTGTGAGACTTGTTACTGTTTTTGGCATATCGAATACGCCATGGGGAGCTTGCCAAGCTTTGCCGCGCGGGCAAGATACTCTCAGTAGCTTGCCGGGATCTCCAAGAGGGGCCGAGGAATTGAACCTGGCTCAGCCAGGCCGGCCACATGCAAGGCAAATACCCTACTGCTGTGCTATCACTCCAGCCCTAGTAAAATATCAAAAATCCAAAATCTTATGGTCTTCATAACCAGCAATAGAAAACAATTTATTTCTGATGCCTTTTCAGCAGGTTTGATTGTTGGGGGAAAATTCCAAATAATAATGGTGCATCTTTTGTCGAAATAATGAA
>JAOXYA010134258.1:0-10225 GCA_028565675.1 Sorex palustris | reverse complement strand
CCAAATAATAATGGTGAGTCTGGTGTCAAAATATTGAATGTAATCAAAGTAGAGAGAGAGTAATGTGGAAATCATCTACCATATAGGTAGAGGAAAGTGTAGGATGGGGGTATACTGGGTATTTTGATGGTGCAAAATGTGCACTGGTGAAGGGACGGGTATTTCATCATTGTGTGACCGAGACTTAAACCCAAAAGCTTTGTAATTGTTCTCACAGTGATTCAATAAATAAGTTTATAAAAAAAAAGTCCAACTTTGAGACTGGAGAGACAGTACAGTGGCCAACCCAGGTTCAAACCAGCACCCCATATGGTCCCCTGAGCCCTGCTAGTAATGATTTCTGAGTAGAGAACAAGGAGTAAGCCCTGAGCATAGCTGGGTATGGCTCAAAAAAAAAAGCAGTCTGGTTTTTGGGCCAAAGAGACAGTAGAGCAGGTTGGACATTTGTCTCACACACAGTGGACCTGGGCTCAATTTCTGCACTGTCTCTTCTCCCCTGAGCTTTGACAGGAGTTGTCCATAAGCACATAACCAGGAATTTGCCCTAAACACTGCCAGGTATGGCCCCCCCTCCAAAGCTAACAAACAAGAACAACAAAATAAAACGAATCATGGAGAATTGGTAAAGGTGGGTACAGAGCCCGTCAGGATAGTGGAGACAGTCAGTGGCTCAGACAAAGGCTGATAATGGAAGATGGGTAGGTCAGAGAACAAATTTGAGGGCTATATCATGAGGAAGAGAACGAGAAATGGGACGGCCAGCCAGGAACAGCCCCAACTGAGCACACTTGTACAGGAAAGGAAAGCGAAATGATACAGCGATGGGAACAATCTTGCACATTGGGGATACTGAGATAGACTGTCTTGTCCTCAAGCCTGGGTTTCTAAGGCCATTGGTTTGTAAACCTCACCTTCATAGCTGCTGGCTACAGTCTCAGCCCCCCACGGCATCCCCTTCCCTGTTTGTACATCCCATACTCTCGCTGCAGTCAACTGCACCTGTGTTTCTCATCTCAGAATATTTCAAGGTGGTGAAAATTCATCTAAGTGTTGGTGGTAGTGCTGTGGCCTGGAACTTGGGGGAAGGCAGTCAACTGGAATTACAGGAGGTAGAGGAAGGAAAGAAACAACGTCGGAGAGGGTCCACAATTGGAAAAAGGTTAAGAAATGCTGGTCTTCACTGTCGTGGGACGGGGTGGGCAGTGCCCTGCACTGTCCTTATGCCAGGGTCCTTATGCCATGGCTTTCCAGACATGCAGGCCAGGAGGAAAAGTCCCGCTGTGGCGGGGAGTCTGTGTTGAGGGGATGAGATTCTGTGAGAGCCCTGAGCCATGGCGCCTGAACCCTGGCTGTCCTCTGAGAGTCCGGGTACCCTCCTCCTGAGGGTATGGCCCAGACAGTTAAAAGTGAGAAGGGGGCTTCATGCCCATCACTGTGTTATGTCCTGGTACACCAACACTCATGGACCGGGATTACTTTTTTTGTTTGTTTGTTTTGCTTTTTGGGTCACACCCCGCAATGCACAGGGGTTACTCCTGGCTCACACACTCAGGAATTACTCCTGGCAGTGCTCGGGGGGACCGTATGGGATGCTAAGAATCGAACCCCGGTCTACTGCGTGCAAGGCAAACGCCCTACCCGCTGCGCTATTGCTCCAGCCCCAAGACCGGAGTTACTTCTACACTCTTGCATGCTTGCTCTTGTCTGCACATGTGTGCTTGCACCAGCGGGGCTCGTGGGCATGCACACGCGTGCCGGACCAGGGGAATGCTTGTGTCTGTGTGGGTGCACATGTGCATACCATATGCCAGGGTGTGTCTCTGCAGGCACCCGGGCCTCGGCAGCTGTGCCCCCGAGTCACACATGCCCCCGGCTGCCAGCAGGTGGCCCCTGAGCACCGTGTGCTGGGCTCCAGGGAAGGGGCCGCCTTGCGTTCCTGGAGAATCCAGGCTGTGGAGGGCTGGGGGAGCCCTTCCCAGGAACGCTCCCTGCTTGCTCCCCGCTCAGAAAGCGGGCTCGGGAGTTCCCGCTACAATCCAGCCAGAAGCAAAGCAGCTCCTGCAGCCAGGGGAGACCTGGAGGGTGAGGAGAACAAGTCGGTCCCCTGGCCTGGTGCTGAAAATGGCAGGGACTTGCTCATGGCACACCTGGCTCTGGGCTGGGATTTGGCTGGGAGCAGCTGCTGGGCTGGATGCTGTGGGCAGCTGGCTCAAGACTGAACCTGGCGAGGAGCCAGGTCTGTGCATGAGGTTGGTTCCCTCTGAGGACGGAAGGGATGGAGACAGGGCTCAGCTCCGTCAGTGAATCTCTGCTTGAAGTGGCAGCGAGGCCAAGGCAGGCAGACAGACATGCATTTCCAGTTCAGGGAGGTGGGGCCGTGCCCTCACCTGTATCTCTCTATAAAGATAGCAACAGAGCATGCACGCAGTGCCTCTTTAATCTCTGGCCTCTGGACCATTAGGGAGACTGGAGCAAAACTAGCCCTCCCCAACCCCCCACCATCCCCCCCAGCCTCTTTTGACATGTTAGACCTGGGCATTAGGGCAGGTGGAAGGGAGGTGGGAGGTGATGGGTGGGCCTTTGAACTGAGTCTGGATCTTTCTACTCCAGAGGGTTTGCAGGGAATTGAGGGAGGTAGGCTTCTGAATAGGAGGGCTCATGTTAGGCCTTTGTAGGCTGTGAACTGGAAAACACCTCAGCTGTGTGATTATCTTGTGGTTTTTACCCTGCTTTTGCAGGAACTTGGGGCCTCCTAAAGCATCCAGAGGGAGTGGGAAGGGCTTGGAGAGACAGTGCTGTGGCCTCAGCTCAATTGGAGCAGTCAGCTTTATATTGTAAAGCTCATTTTTATCAAAGGAATATTTACTGGCTACCTATTGTGGGCAGCTCACTGTTCTTCATTCCAGCACTATTGGAGAAGAAGATTTATAGTACAGGGGCTCCAGTGACCATAATATTCTAGTAGAACAGACAGGTGGAAAACCAAGCAACTTTGATTTGGGATATGAAAGCTATGAGCATAGTCAGACTCAGTATGCAAGAGAGAGACTTGGTGGAAGGAAGAACCGTGGTTATGTTCACTTTTGTAGTTAAGATGGTCTCTTGGAGGGTGTGACAGAGGTGAGGCTGAATGATGACAGTGGGGAGATTGTACTGGATAAGAATTTGTTTGAGGGGGCTGGAGCGATAGTGCAGCAGGTTGGGCGTTTGCCTTGCAGGTGGCCTACCCGGGTTCGATTCCCAGTATGCCGTATGGTGCCCCAAGCACCGCCAGAACCAATTCCTGAGTGCAAAGTCAGGAATTACCCCTGAGCATCACCGGGTGTGACCCAAAAAGCCAAAAAAATAAAAGAATTTGTTTGAAGTCAATACAGACAGTTCTAACAACTTCTGTTTGACCCAGCAACCACTCTTTTTGAAATATACCCCAAGGTTCCAAAAACAAAATGGAGAAAAGACCTTGGTATCACTGTTTTCCTTGCTGCACTATCCACAAATAACCAAAATCTGGAAACCATCCAAGTGTCCAAGAATAGATGACTGGACAAACAAACTATGGTACATATACACAATGGAATACTACTTGGCCATGAGAAAAGACACTCATGCAATTTGCTGCTACATGTACCTGGAGAGTATCATGCTGAGTGAAGTCAGTCAGAGGGAGAGAGACTGACTCAGAATGATCTCTCTCACATGCAGGATATGAAAAAACCAACTGGTGGAGTAACAAATGCCCAAAGACAGTGGAAACAAAGAACATGAAAACTCTATTCGGTAGGAAGCATGTCACGTGGGGGGACTGGGGGCAAAGGACAGGGAGGGGACAGTATCTATGGTGGAGGAAACTATTCAACTATTCAACGATTTAACCATTCAACTAACTGGGAGGAGGAGGTGGTGCTGGAAGGTAGTAAAGTGTTACGTATGAAATCTAGCAACAATAGTGAAAAAGTGCCTCTTACAAATTGACTGGTGAGTGGAAAGCAAATTGGGGAGGGGGTCTGCATTTGTAGAAGGAAGTAGACACTGGTGAAGGAATTGGTGTTGAACCATTGTATGCCTGAAACCCAATCATGAATAAATGTAATTTCACAACAAAATAAAAAAATTAAAACATAAACACACTTTTATCAAAAAATCATGATTTTGTTTGAAGGAAAATCTCAGTGGAAAAATGCGACTATTTTATTTAAATTCATGGATTTAAATTTCTTTCCTCATCAGCTTCCCTCCCTAAACCCCCAATTCTACTTCCTGAAGAGAATCCCTTTCTCAGGTGGAAAACCTCACTGATTTTTGTCTGTGCATTTGCAAATATATATATGTTAATTTCCAAGTTTATCTCTGCTTGCCTGGCTCCAGGGATGTTCAAGCTAACAAATCCACAATGGACTTTGCTTTTCGTCACCAAACTTCTTCCTCCCTGAGGTTTTCTCCATAAATAACACTAAGATCACACCTGTGGGTCAGACCCACAGGCTCAGAGATATCCCTGATGCCTTCTTTGCCCTCACACTGCAAGTGTAATCTGCTAGCAAATCCTGTAGGGGCTACCTCCCACATCTGCCCACATCAGAAACCCTCACACACCTTTGCTGTCAACGGTCCAGTCTAAGCAGCAGACAGCTTGTTACATCCTCCCAAGTGCTTTTTTCTCTTCCTTTTTCTGAGACCTACAGTTTATCTCTAAATCCTATAGTGTTTTGCTTCAGAAGAAGCTGGAGTCCTCTTTTAAAAATGCTAAACCTGATGCTTTTGTTCTTTTTGCTTATTATTCTAATAGCCTCCCAGACTCTTCAGCTTCAGAATGTAGGTCGAGTCCTAAATGATATTGGGTCAATGTGTCTTCTCTGGCTTCATCTTGTCCTTTCTCCCTATTCCTCATTTTTTATTTCCCTTCTCTAGTATCTGGGGTCCTCACATTTTCTTGGGTAGTTCTCTGGTATCATTTGGGTCTTAGTTCAGTGTCTGCCCTCCCTAATGTCCCCATGTGTATAAGAGTCTTCCCTCTGCTTTCCTCTCTGAGCAGCTCTGTCCTTATCCTGCTTGGTTTCTTTTACAGTACTCATTTGGCCCCGTCTTCCCTTATCTCCCCAACCCCCAAGCCCCATCAAGGGCTCCTAAGTACACTGATCTTGTCTAGAGTTCTTCAAAGAGGTTGATGCATACATACAATTGTTTCCAGATGGTTTGGCTATGAACACATTTCTAGTGGATATTCTGGTGCTTTCAGGAGACCGCTCCTGGTGATTCTCAGCTGACCAGCACTTTGTTTTCAGTGGGGGAGCCTGAGGATGTGGTGTTGTTTGGGTTCTTTACTCTGGAGATTCCCTCAGACACCCCAGCAGTACTGGAGAAGCTTGGGGGATCATGGGGTGGAGGGGATTCTGGAGTCAGCCATGTGCCAGGTATACACCTCAACCCTCATATTAAATCTCTGGTCCCTCTAGTGGAAATCTTTTAAAAATTGGATAATTATAGTATGGGTCACATGTTTAAAAAAGTAGTGTTAGTTGTTTGTCTGTGAAGCTGTGTGTAGTTCCTTCTGATGAAATTTGGTTATAAATGGATGTCATGGAGAGTATCATGCTAAGTGAAATGAGACAGAAAGAGAGGGACAGACATAGAATGACCACACTCATTTGTGGAATATAAAATAACATAATATGAGACTGACTCACAGGGACAGTAGACCCAAAGGTCAGGAAGATTTCCCCACATTTGGAAGCCTGTCTCATGAGTGGGGCGAGAAGGCAGCTGGAATAGAGAAAGGATCACTAAGTTAATGATGGTTGGAGGGATCGCTGGGGATGGGAGATGTGTGTTGAAAGTAGATAAAGGACGAAAGGTGATGGCCTCTCAGTATCTGTATTGCAAACCATAATGCCCAAAAGTAGAGAGAGAGCATGGGGAAAATTGTCTGCCCTAGAGGCAGGGGAAGAGCTGGAATGGGGGTTATACTGGGGACATTGGTGGTGGGGAATGTGCACTGATGGAGGAATAGGTGTTTGATCATTATATGATTGTAACTCAAACATGAAAGCTTGTTACTGTATCTCAGGGTGATTCAATGAAAGAAAGAAAGAAAGAAAGAAAGAAAGAAAGAAAGAAAGAAAGAAAGAAAGAAAGAAAGAGAGGGAGGGAGGGAAGGAAAAGGAAGGGAAAGAAAGAAAAAGAATGAGAAAGAAAGAAAGAAAGAAAGAAAGAAAGAAAGAAAGAAAGAAAGAAGAAAGAGAGAGAAAGGAAGGAAGGAAGGAAGGAAGGAAAAGGAAGGGAAAGAAAGAAAAAGAATGAGAAAGAAAGAAAGAAAGAAGAAAGAAAGAAAGAAAGAAAGAAAGAAAGAAAGAAAGAAAGAAAGAAAGAAGAAAAAAGGAAAGGACACTGGGTCTCACTACAGGGTCTCAAACGTCACAGGTGCTGCCGCCTAGAGGAGGAAAGTGGGGCTTTCAATGACACCATGAAATTGTCATGTTAGTGAGTCTGCAGAAATTTGTTTCTGTGAAGCCATAAAACTGGAACTGGTGAGAATACCACCTCATTTATATTCAGACCAGATCTTTCTACTGTTTTCAATGTTATTCCATGAGTTTTACAGTATGTGGTATAGAAGGAAAATTCTTAACAAATGATCAGTACTGCAATAGGTACATACACTTGCCTTGCATACACTAAAGGTTGGCACCTTGGCACCCCATATGGTTTCCTGAGTCTCGCCAGGAGTGATTCCTGAACACACAGCCAGGAGTAATTCCTAGCACTTCCAGGTGTGGCCTACAAAAAATAAATTAATTCATAATCAGTACTAGAATAATTAGAACTGATTTGAGAACATAAGAGAAATTATAGCAATTGTATAATTGCTATACAATTATAGCAACTATAGTTGTAGTCCCAGTTAAGTAAGAACAGATCCTACAAGGAGGGTGTGTGTGGCTGGCAACATCATATTTATGCTGATGAGTACAAAGTTTCTAAGATTAACCTAATTTTTATTAACAACATTTCAGTATTATAAACTCAAAATGAAACACAGAATTATGTCTAACATAATTCTGTTTTTGTTCTGATCTTAGTAAACAATGGAATTAAAAAAACATATTTGACAATCTTTCAAGAGAGCTTAGTTATTTTCCATATCATATTGCTCTACAATATGGAAAATTACTTGGGTACTTTCTTTCCAAAGTACCCAAAAACCATGCCTTTTAATCACGATCTTCACTTCTCTGTATGAAACTATGACACATAATAACAATAACAAAAATAATGATGATGAAGGTGAGAGTCCTCTACTACTTTATGTGCAGTTCACTCTACACTCTCTCAAATAGTTTGAAATGGGAGAGAGGATACACCAGTTCTGGGCCAGGGGAGAATGTCACCAACCACATAGCTCTGGAACAGAATTCTAGAACAGAGCTGCGTGGTCTCCTTTGGTGCAGAATTCAAGTTCAACCTTGGTCTGGACTATCTGGTCCTTAGTGACTTCGTCCAGTGAGAACCAGGCCTGGAGTCCACTATCTGCATCAGACCACCTAGAAGTACCCACCACCACTCAGTATCTGGTCAATACTCAAGCTTTATACTCAGGTCAATACTCAGGCAATATTCAAGACAATAATATGAAATGAGACAAGAAATGATGACTATTCACACAGAGAACATTTTCAGTCACCATTTAGCTTCCCAGTTACATGCAGTTATTTGTGTAAACAATAGTATTTTCTGAGGGCAAATGAATTTTGGTTTGATAATTACTATATACCTGATTATAAAGTGTACTGAGGAGGATGAGGAGATTAAATTAATTTTAGTTTCATTTGCTCTCTTTCTTTTAATCCCCCCTTCTTTCTCATCGCCAAATGTTAGCATCTGAAGCACAGAAACCTGAGATAGATAGAAAAAGGGCAGGCTTGTACTAACCAAAGGGCAAGATTAGCATGTGGTTAAAATATAAATAATGGTTTTGCAGTTTATCTCTGTGTTTTCAGGAAAAATCAAAACACTTGTATTAAAGATTCTCGAAGGCACCAAATTAACTAGAACAGCCAAGCTGAATAATGTTACTTTCCTGTTAATTTCTTATTTGATTTGCTTATCATTGATGTAGCTGAAATTTCATTTGCCTGTCAGATAGTGTAGGTACAGGGGATTCTATGCAGGAGAATTTCAAGCTTGGCTCAAAGGACGTGGCTGGGAAAAGCTTCCAGGAGTCCAATGAAATGGAATCTTGAAGAAAACACAAAGACAGGGCTGGAGTGATAGCACAGCGGGTAGGGCGTTTGCCTTGCATGCAGTTGACCCAGGTTTGATTCCCAGCATCCATCTGGTCCCCCGAGCATTGCCAGGAGTAATTCCTGAGTGCACAGCCAGGTGTAACCCTTGAGAATCACTGGGTGTGACCTCAAAAAAAAAACCCCAGAAAACACAAGACAATGATGCAACTGGCAATTTTCTTCCTAGCCATGTCCCTGCTTCTTAAATCCTAGAGGAAATAAACAAATAAAACAAAACATCAGAGTAGCTATTTCTCAATATTTATTGTCTGCCAATATTTAATGTGTGATCTCTCTACTCTAGTACAGGGAACTAACGTTTGGGGTAAAACTATATTTACAAACAACATCTTTCATGAATAATATTGTCTGGGAGGGCTTCTACTAAACCTCTAGTGAAGTGACTTCCCACTCAGCTTCTCCAATCAGGCATTTCAATTCCACCAAGAACCCGTAATTGTATGTGTACTTAACCTGAGCCCAGACAATTATCTTTTGCATGGAAGAGGCTTCTAAAACTTGAAGATGTAAAGTTAAAAGCTCGTTTTCCCTGCACTTCCTTTTCCTGGTTGAGCTATTAACCCTCTTCCGATTTTGTTTTTGAGGCCACTGGAAAACAAAGAGTTTCAACAGGCTACAGAATGAAAAGAGGGAGAAGTGAAGGAGAAAAAGAGGTGTTGGGAGAAGAGGATAACTAAGACAACAGCAGTAGAGCAGAATAGGTTTGGGGGGAGGGTAAGGTGGGGTCCCAGGGATGGGTGTATTTCCTTGCCCATGAACCTTAAGTACAAGTGAGACCATGTAGGCAAATGGTCACTTAGACACAGATGAGATTGGGTTAGGACCCAGCGTGTGACCTGCTGCTCTTCGGCCTCTGTGCAGATGTTCAAAAATCAGAACAGGTATGTCTCTCAGCTCCCAAGTATGACCTCTCGGTGTGACTGGTTAAAATGTCCTCATATTGTTGTCCAAGCTAGACTCAAAACTGAGCGGGGAGGAGATTCAAGAGGAGAAGCTTCCGGAAAACCTGCTCTTCCATCCTTTTCACTCAGGCTGGGGTTGAGAATGTGACCTGCATTCCCAACAGCCTGAAACAGATGGACACTAGATTTCTAGTTGGTCTCAAATTTCAATGGATTTTATTTCCTTAATCCAAATTTATCTATAAGCGTGGTTGGCTGTTAAATTTGACCCCTGGCACAGAGAGACAGTTCAGGGTTTATGACACTTTCATTGCATGTGAAAACCCAGGTTTAATTCCTCGACTGCAGATAATTTCCCCTGACCCACCCCAGGTACCAGCTGGTATCAATCCTGAGCACAGAGCTAAGAGTAAACCCTGAGCTCAGTTCATTATGGCCTAAGGCCCACCCCTTTAACCAAAACAAAAACAATTCTACAACAATGAATCGAGGAAAAACACATTTCATGACGTGAGACGTTCCCAGTCTAGAGATGCTGGTTGAGGACTATCTCCTGGGCACGGAGGCTGATGAGGTCCAGATATTTATGGAGCAGTGGGGTGGAGGTTGTGTACCTCTTTTAGTCTCTCTTTTTTCCCACTGTGTGTTCTAGGATCTCTTTCTGACACGGGAGTAAATCTGAAGGCAGAAAAGACATTAAAAACGTATAAGTCCGTGAAATAGAATTACTCATTTCAAGCACATGAAGTACTTTTTGAAAGCAAACCTTATTTCATCTGCAGGTGCATAGGAAGGTCAAAGAAAAAGAATTATTTTCCACAGTTATCCAAGAAATAAAATACAAGAGCCTATCATTCCACAGACAAATATAGAGAATATGTTTAGAGAACCCACAGCACCAAAGTTCTGATAGAACTCTCATTGACTATAGAATAATGTTTATATTAACAGGGAATACATCTGTTGACAGTTGGGGTTCGAGGTATAAAAGGGGCTCAAAGATGGAGGGTTTCATTCTCTCTC
>JAOXYA010134242.1:0-10225 GCA_028565675.1 Sorex palustris | reverse complement strand
CAATGCAAAGAGAGGGATTTGGCAGGGTGATACCTTTTCACCACTCTTCAGTGCCATCTTTGAGAACATCATTCAATGAATGGAATGGGAAGGAATGGGAGTGAAGATAGATGGTCAGCATCTGCACCACCTCTGCTCCACTGATGACATTGTTCTAATAACACCAAACAGCCAATTAGCATGAATGCTGACTGACTTTGGCTGTGAGTGTGGAAAGGTCAGACTGCAGCTGAATCTCACGAAGACAGTGTTCATGAAAATGGACTAGTTCCTGATGTTCCATTTTCTCTCAATGGAACAAACATCTCTGAATGCAGCAGTTATGTGTACCTAGCTCGAGAACTCAGCATGATGAATGACCTGGCACTTGAGCTGCGCAGGAGGAAGAGAGCGGCTTGGAACACCTTCAAGAGCATCGATGAAATAGCAAAGAGGATGAAGAACCTCTGGCTCTGGGCATATCTCTTCGACTCCGCTGTTCTTCCTGCATTAACATATGCCTCAGAGTCCTGGGCCCTACAAAAACAGGATGAGAACCCTATTCGGGTCACCCAAAGAGGAATCGAAAGAGCTATGCTTGGAGTGTCACGCTTCACTCAAGTGAAAGAAGGAATCCGGAGTTCTGACCTCTGTCGATGATCGAGAATCAGGAATGCTGTCTCATTTGCCAAGGCGTCGAAAATCAGATGGGCTGGACACGTAATGCGATTTGTAGATGACCACTGGACTAGAGCCGTTACTGACTGGATTCCATGGGATGTCAAAAAATCGCGTGGCCACCCACATACGAGATGATCAGACTTCATCATCAAGAAACTGAACGATTGGTTTGAGGCTCTACGTGTTCCTGGAGCGAGCAGACGCCATTGTGCTATACTAGCACACAACAGGGAGGAAGGGAGACCTTACTGGTGCCTGCTTGAGTAAATCGATGAATATAGGGATATCTAGTGATCAAGTGATGTAAAGACAGAGATGGTTCCTGGCTAGCTTATTGACTAGCTTGTTGATTGTATTTATTGAATCATTCTCTTGTCAATTTCCTCATTCATTTCACATTTGCATCACTGTTCCTTTGGACTGTCATCCTTACATAGCTTGGGTTATAGGGGAAAATTCTCAAATAATTTTTGCCTTTCTTTCATCACATGCTAATTTCAAAAGCTACCTTTTTAATAATGTTTTTCCATATACTCCGAGTGCTTTAGCCCTGATTTCTGGTTTCAGTGTCATTTTGCATTTTCTAAATTTAAGACTTTATGGCTTAAGTAATAATCTTGAGTAGATTAAAAATCCTGAGAAAACAGAAATTACGTTTTATTCATCTTTGTAGCTGTCAAAGTGTATACCACAAGGAAGATATAATAAAAGTCTAAATACGTTCAAAGGAATTTTTATTTTTTTCTTCTCTCCCTTCTTTGTTGCCCCACACCCTCATTCTTTTTTTTTTAATTTATTTTTTATTAGTGAAACACCATGAGGTACAATTACAGACTTACAAATTTAGTGCTTGGGTTTCAGTTAGACAATGATCAAGTACCCATCCCTCCACCAGTGCCCATCATCCACCACCACGGGTCCCAGCATCCCCCCACCCCCTATCCCCGCCGTCCCACCCTGCATCTGTGGCAGGGTATTCCCCCTTGTTCTCGCTCTCTTCTTTTGGGTACTGTGTTTTGCAAGAGAGGCATTGAGCCACACCCTCATTCTTATTTCTTCTAATGCACATACTTAAATTATTTTTCCCCATGTGATTTCAGACCAGACTTTTAAAAACACATAAAAAGAAGCAGTTGATGGGCTGGAGAGATAGTACAGCAGTTAAGGCACTTGTTTTAGACCTGGCTGGCTTGGATTCTATTCTGATCACCCCAGAGTGTCCCCTAAGCCTGCCAGGAGTAATTCCTGAGTGCATAGCCAGGAGTAACCCTTGAGCATTGATGAGTGTGACCCCAAAAGGAAGCAAAAAGAGGAAGCAGTTAGGGGAGGAAAAAGGGGAGGAGTGGAGAACGAGCAGGGGGAAGTGGGGGAGGAGATGGGGAGGGGGAGGAAGGGAAGGGGATGAGGGAGAAGGGAGCCTCAGGGCCAGAGACTCTCATCTCCCACCAGTCCATCCACTTCTCTAGGCTTCCAGATTCTTCTTATTGTGTCTTGAGGCTGTGTGCAGAGGAACTCCAAAAAGATGGATTGGATGGATAAGTATAGGTGGGAGGAAGGGAGGGAGGGAGGAAGGAAGGTAGGAAGGCAAGCAGATATGAATGCATGGACCAAAGAATGGATTATTTTTTCATTTAGTTGTGGGGGCCACACTCAGTGGTGGGGATTAGATCCAGGGTCTTGCACATACATGGCTGGTACCCTACCTCTTGAACCACACCCCAAGCCTGGATGAATGAATGGATGAAAAATGACAAATAACCTTCATGGTTATAAGGGGTTCAGGAAAGGAGTGTGGAGAAAATCAGGGGGTTAGATTTCTAACCCTCTGGATGAGAAGTTCTAGGGGTTCAGTGGGAAGTATAGGGGTTCTGCTGACCCTGGCTCAATCCCCAGAACCTCATGGTCCCCCAAGCACACAGCTGGGGTGTGATCCCAAAACAAAGCAAAAAAAGTTCTAAGAGATGTTGGGTTAAGATCAGGATTTTGAGAGAAAGCTGGGGTACACTGGTGACTTCTGAGCAAAGGGCCGGAATCCACAAGAGGCTACAGGACAGCATGGAAGGAAGCAGCTTAGGAATTGAGGGCCAGAGAGAGCGAGCACAGCGGAGAGCACTGGCCCTGCAGGCAAGTGACCCGGGTTCCATCCTCCATCCCACACAGCCCCTGAGCCCGCCAGGAGCAGCCCCTGAGCATCACTGGGTGTGACTCCAAAAACAAACATGCAAAAAAAGCAGTCCAGGAGCCAACTCACTCACCACATAACCTGTGCCCCGTCTTCCGATACCTCTACCACCATTTCTACCCGATCACCCACAAACACCTGCTGGTCTTCCAGAGGTGTCACAATCAGGATGGGAGGTTCTGTGGGGTAAGGGGGCGGAAGCCACAGGTTGAGGGTTCCTTCAGAGTCCTATTCCCCCAGCTCGGGTCAGACAGATGCCGGCCCCACCTTTGACGAAGAGCTCGGTGAAACACTTCTCATCATTGACGGCCACCTCGTAGGCAGAGTCATCAGCCAGCGTGCACTTGTTGATGGTGAGGATCCGTTTCTTCCCAACATTCTCAAACACATATCTGTGGCAAAAACCCCACCTCAGCCAGCGGCCAGGGTCTGCCCATCAACACAGGGCCCCGCACTCTCTCCCTGTACTATAGCTCCAGCCGCCAACAAAGCACTTTTCATCTTATATCCAAATGCTCATGATGAGAAATTCACAAAACACAGACAAGGAAAACAGAATAAAAATAAAACCCATGTCTCTTGGAACCAAATTGTAGAGAAGATGGGCCAAGTTCTAGTACCTAAGTCTGAGCAGGGACTGGCTACCCATGCGCAGAACTACACTTCCCAGAACCCCTTGCAGCTGCTGTGGCTAGAGCCAGAGGTGTGAATGAAAGTGTGTCCTAGATGTTCTTTCTGGATTTCTCTCCATCCTACCCCTCTTATGCTCATGCTCCAGCTACTGTCATGCCAGAAAATTGTGTGGTCCAAATATACGGAACATGGGTACTCAAGAAGTTTCAGAGAGCCACCAGCATCCATCAGGTAAAAATGCAACTTCTCTCGAATGACTCATATCCCATGGTCTCTTACTGCGATTTACCCTATGCTTCAACAACTAATATTTTGGGGTTTAGTTTGTTGGGGGCCCATACCCGGCGGTTCTCAGCACTTACTCCTGGCTCTGTGCTCAGGGATCACTCCTGGAAGGGCTCAAGGGATCAGGTCGGGTGTCAGGGATCAAACCCAGATCAGCCTCACACAAGGCGAGTGCCCTCCACTCTGTACTATTGCTCCGGCCCCCAACGAACTGCTTTTCATCTTATATTCAAATGCTTGTGATGAGAAACTTAAGAAACATGGGCAAGGAAAACAATAAAAATAAAACTGATGCATAACTGCGCCAAACATCCGGCTTGTGTTTCACGCCTGGTTTTATCTGTGTGTGTAGATTAACATTTCGCCAAGTGGAGTTGGGAGCCAGGTTTTGTGCACCATCGTGAACAGTTTCCTGTGTCAGTATAAACCTTACTGCAATGTTTTTTCTAACACCTTAGTTTGGTAGGAAATTACATATTCTGGCATTTTTGTTGTTGGGTGGGGAACAGTACTCCTGGCTCTGTACTTTACTCCTGGCTCTGTACTTAGGGTTCACTCCCGGTGGAGCTTGGGGGATGCTAATAGGTTCTGGGGACCCAACCAGGTCAGCTGTGTGCCAGGCAAATGTCCTCTCCACTGTCCTATGACTCTGGCCCCTTCTGTTTATTTTCCTAGAATGGCAGAATCACCTGTCAGTGAACAGGTGGGGCAAACTGGCCGGGTCCAAATGCCATAGTGTGAGTCCACTGGCCCGGATGGTTCATCCCCTAATGCCCAGGCTTCGTGGTAGAGCCTGGTAGAAGCCCCATGACACACGTGATCCCTCGGAGCCCAGAACACAGCTAAGTGCTGTGGGGTTCATGTGCCCCTTTCCTGAGGGTTCCGGGGAGTCCTTCCAGCTGAGAAGTGGTGGATCTCCTGCCTCTGACCCTCTCTCTGAGCCTCACATCTTCCCCACCCTGGACTGTCTCCACATACTTGCTGCTGGGCTTGATTTCCTGACCGTTCTTGTACCACTTCAGGGGAAGGTCCGGGTCGCTGATCTCCACCACCAGCTTGACTTTGTTGCCCCTGTCCACTTGATAGGCCGGCTCCAGCTTCTTGGTGAAGGCTGTGGGGGGGGGAGGGGACAGGGAACTGAGTGGGGGTGTTCCCTAGGTCCCAGTGCAGCTGCCCGGTGTCCCTCTCCAGACCACGGGCTCTCCAAGGTCAAGAAACTGCGGAAGAACTTGGAGGTCCTGGCAATCAGGTCTGGACTGCCCCGCATGTTAGGGTCCCCAAAAGAGAGGTTGGGGGGTTGGAACGATAGCACAGCGGGAAGGGCTTTTGCCTTGCACATGGCCGAACTGCATTTCATCCCCATCATCCCATGGGATCCCCCGAGCAACTCCAGGAGTGATTCCTGACTGCAGAGCCAGAAGTAACCCCTGAGCATCGCTGGGTACGACCCAAGAAAGCCAACTAAATAAATAAATATTCAATTAATAAATAAAGAGAGGTTTTGAGGGCTGGACAATCAGACCCCCAGGATTGGAGTTCCAGTGCACTGGGACCCTTCCCTTGGAGAGCCCCTCTCCCCGGGTGCTCCTCTCCCTACAGGCCTCCTCCCCCTGGACACCCCCTCTCCCTACGGGCCTCCTCCCCATAGACATCCCGTCTCTCCGAGTGCCCCCTTTCTCTGGGGGGGTCCCTTCTCCGCTTGGCTGGTAGCTCACCTGCACTCTTCTTCACCTCCACCTTGGCCTTCTTGAGTCTCTTGAGCATGCCCCGGAGGTCGGTGATGCCGTACTGAAAGGCGATCTTCTCATACTCACTCTTCTTGGCCCCTTTCAGGAGTTCCAGGACCTCCGGCGGGATGCCCAGGTCATCGTCGTCCTTCTTCTTCTTCTTCTCCTCCTCCACCACCTCTCTGGCATGGGGACAGCAGGCCATGGTCACCACAGCATCTCTCTCTGCATGCCTGACTCTGCCCCAGCCCCTTCCTGTCCCCCACCTTGCCCAGCCCAATCTCTCGGCTTCATCCAGATCCTTCCCTTCCATCATCAGTCCCATAGAGGCCCGAGGGGTATCCCCACCAGGGGGCTGCAGAGATCCTATGGGAGTAAGGCATCTTGGCTCAGGACAACTCCTGAGCACTGCTGGGGACGGCCCGAAAGCTACAAAGAACAGAAAAGAACATTCCCAACCCACATCCAAATCCCTTCCACCTGCTCACACCCCTCACCTAGTCAGGCCTGTATCTCATCCCCTGAACCCTCTGGCCTCTGTCCCAGCCCTCACACATCACTGCCTGGCAGGGAGGACCTTCCATGTCATCTCTTTCCTACGAATTTCTCTTCATCCCACAAGACCTAGCACCAAAGGCTGGAGCGATAGCACAGCAGGGAGGGTGTTTGCCTTGCACATGACCGACCCAGGTTCAATTCCCAGGATCCCATAAAGTCCCCCAAGCACTGCCAGGAGTAATTCCTGAGTGCAGAGCTAGGAGTAAGCCCTGAGCAACTCAGGGTGTGGCCCAAAAAGAAAAAAAAATCTAACACCAAATGTTCTCCCTCCTAAGATACTACTTCTGTCCCCCAACTGTGCCCAGGTGCTGACCTGCTCTGCCACAGCATCAGAAGGGCCCTGTCTGATCAACCACACTAGGCTTGGTCTGTTCCATACATTTTAGGGTTTTTTTTTTATTTTATTTATTTTTTGCAGGGGTGACACACCTGGAGATGCTTAGGGCTTACTCCTGGCTCTGCACTCAGGAACTACTCCTGGTAGTGCTCGGGGGACCCTATGGGATGCTGGGGATCAAACCCAGGCCTGCCTTGTGCCAGGCAAACACCCTCCCCACTGTACTCTTTCCCGGTCTCCTGTGTCTATGTCTTTGGGACTGAACTCATGACTCCAGTGAATAACTAAACCTCAGGGATGCAGTGAAACTGCTCTGTCCCCCTATCCTAGTCCTGGGCCCAGTAGGGACGAAGCCGCAGATGATGTTTGCTGAATGAGGATCTCAGGGAAGAAAGAGAGAATGAAACAAAGCAGGAGGGATGAGTGGGTGAATCTAGGAACAGAGAGACATTTGGGGCTGTGGCAGGCTGGGCTGGGGGTTGGCACAGAGATGGCTTGGCTGAAAGTCACTGGTCAGTGGGTGAGTGCAAAGGCTGGATGACGGGCTGTGGGAATGGTTTATGGTGGGAACTGGTAGAGTGGACAATTGGGTGAATATATTTTGTTTGGGGATTTGATTTTTGTTTTTGTTCTGGGCCACAACCAGCAGTACTTGGGGATCGCTCCCGGTGGTGCTCAGGGTGCTATATGGGGTGCCAGGGATCGAACCCAGGTCAGCTGCATGCAAAGCAAGCACCCTCCACACTGTACTATCTCCTCAGCCCTTGGTGAATGTGTTTATGGTCAGTTGTCAGGTTTGTCAGTTTATGGTAAGTTGTCAGTTTGATTTGCTACAGATCAATAGGTTTTTTTTTGGGGGGGGTTGGTCACAACCAACAATTCTCATAAATTGCTCCTGGCTCTGCACTCAGAAACTACTTCTGGTTGACTCAGGAGACCATCCAACCATCCACCAATCCATCCATCCATCCATCCACCTACCCACCCATTCACCCTTCATCTATCCACCCACCCATGTATCCAACATACACCCACCTATCCACCCATTCATCCATCCATCTACCCACCTATCCAGCCATCCACCCTTCCACCCATCCATTCATTCATCCATCCATCCATCCATCCATCCATTATCCCCCATCCATCCACCCACCATCCAATATCCACCCATCCATGCATCCATATATACATCCCTCTATTCATCTATCCACTCATCCAACCAGCTTCATCTACTTAACTCATCCACTGACCTGCCCATTTGTCCATCCATCTAGCACATACCCACCATCCACCCATCTGCCATTAAGTCCACTCTCCATCCCTCTATTCATTCAAGCTTCTCCTGCTCACGTGTCTCTCCCATTTCCACACCTAGTGAAACAGCCGGTCTCCACTTCTTTCATGCCCCCATCTGCCTCCCCACATGCCCCTGTGTACGGCGTCCTCCAGCTGCTGGATGGATGGATGGTGGATAGATTGAGGGTGAATGGATGGGTGGATATATGGATGGATGGTTGGGTAGGTGGATGGATAAATGCATGGGTGGGTGGGTGGATGGATGAATGGTGAATAGTACGTACATTGAACCTGAGTGGGTAGGAGAGTGAATGTGAAGATGATGGGCTCGGGGAGTTGGGCAAGTGGACTGCTGGGCAGATGGATGTGAGTGGGGTTGTGAGCAGGTGACCGTATCAGCAGGGTATGTGAAGATGGAGGAGGCGGGAAGAGGTCAGTAGGGAGTTTGAGGATGGCATTGGGACCTCCACAGCCACGTTTCTCCTTGAACAACCATCTCTCTCCTCTACCTCAGTGGAGAGGGCTCACCTCTTCTTCAACAGGCTGCTGAAATCCAGCTCACCCGCATCTTCTGTCTTCCCTTCGCCCCTGTGGCCACGGAGAGGGAGTGTGAACCCCACTGAGTCCATTCCCTTAGACTCACCCCAGAGCTTCCCAGAGCCTCCTCAGGGGCTCCTCCTGGGACTCTTGCCATGAAAGATGCCCTCCCTCCAAGCCCCAGGCCTCAGGATATTACGTTCGCTTGAAGTTCTCCAGGTCCGGCCCCAAGTCCTCACGGTGAGCTGGGGGAGAAAGAGAGGAGGGATGGGGAACTGGAGGCACCACCTGACCCAAGCCTAGGACCCTCCCACTCAACCTCTCCCAGGCCCCTGTATTCCACCATCTGAGCCAGCACGCCCTCGCAGCACACCTCTACCTGATACTCTCTCCAGCTGCCGTGCAGTTCCTCTCAGCAGCCTAAAGCACCTCATGTCTGGGCCAGTACATCCTTCTCCCTGGGTCCACACAACCTCATGCCCTCTTTTGTGTCCCTCATACCTAAGCCCTCACACAAACTGGGCTGTGCCCAAGTGCCCCTAAACCTGTTCACCTCTGTTTTAAGTGGAGTGTTTTTTGGGGGTGTGGTTGAGCCACACCCAGCAATGCTCAGTGTTACTCATGCCTCTGCTCTTAAGGCTCACTCCTGATGGTGCTCGGGGACCAGAAGGGGTACTGAGGATCAAACTCAGGTTGGCCGCATGCAAGGCAAGAGCCCTGTCGCTCTGGCTCCCTGTTCTTAGTTTTTATTTTTATTCTGGGGCACATCTGGAGATGCCTGAGGCTGACTCTTGGCTCTGTGCCTGGGGATCACTCCTGGTAGTGCTCAGGGGGCCCTACATTGAGCAAACCAGGGCAGGAAGCAAGCTAGGTGAGCACCTTCACCCCTCAACTATCCTCCAGCTCAACTGCTCCAATTTTTCTGTTTTCTTGTTTTGGGGTTTTTTTTGGGGGGGGGCTCACACCTGGCTGTGCACAGGATCAACTCCTGACACTGCACTCAGAGATCACTCCTTACTGGGTTTGGAGGACCTATGCAGTGCCAGGGGTCGAACCGGGATCAACTGTATGTCAAGCAAGAGTCTTACCCTCTATAAGATCTTTTATTTTTTTTCTTTTTTGGGTCACACCAGCAATGCACAGGTGTTACTCCTGGCTCATGCACTCAGGAATTCCTCCTGGCGGTGCTCAGGGGACCATATGGGATGCCAGGGATAAAACCTGGGTCTGCTGCGTGCAAGGGAAACTCCCTACCAACTGTGCTATTGCTCCAGTCCCCAAAACATTTTTAAAATAAAATAAATGTGTGAGCACCAAGGCTAAGAAGTGTGATCTCTGGCAAATGTATGAACACTATGGCAACCCTCAGTGAGCATCACATCCATTACTTGTGTGGCCTCAAGTAAGTGTGAAAGCTGGCTGTGATGCGATTGAACAACACAATCTGATTTTCAGACTCCACCAAGCACTACAGCTAAAAATATGCAAGATCCAGAGGGCTGGATGGATCGTACAGCAGGTAGGGCATTTGCTTTGTTTGTGGTTGACTCGGGTTTGTGGATGCACCATAGGGTCCCCCAAGCCTTCCAGGAGTGATCCCTTTGCAGAGAACCAGGAATAGACCTTGAGCACAACCCGGTGTGGCCCATCAAAACCAAAAAAATAGATGTGCAAGAACCACAGTCAGGGATGTGTACAACTTTCCATTATCACAACCACATAAATAAGAAGGAAGGAGTTAATTTTCAAAAAAGAAATGCAAGACCAGAGAGAGATAGTACAGCAGGTAAGGCCCAACTGGGTTCAATCCCCTTCACCACCTGGGTTCAATCCCCTTCACCACATATGGTCTGCCACACTACCTGTAGTGATCCTAGAACACAAACCTAAGAGTAAACATAAGCTGAGTGCCGCCCCCAAAAAGTAAAAAATAAAAGGGATAAAAGGGAAGGAAATTAATTACAAAACAATCATACTTATAGAAGATCAACAAAGCTAAAATTTATTTAT
>JAOXYA010134206.1:0-10226 GCA_028565675.1 Sorex palustris | reverse complement strand
CATCCATCCATCCACGCACCCATCTGCCCATCCATCCATCCATCCATTCATCCATCCACCCATCCATCCATCCATCCCCAATTGTGTGATAAAAAATTACAAATCAAGTTTTGGGCTGAAAAAAACTATGATGGTGAGGATTATATAATGAAATCAGTATAACAAATATCTATAAAGTTTTTTGTATCAACCTTTAAAGTTATTTGTAACTTTATAATACTCAATTGTGCTATATATAAGATTGACTTTAGTTATTTATTATATTATTTTTTGGATAATTTATAGATTGAAAACAAATTTAAGTGATTTTATTGTGGCTGAAGCCACTTCTTTGCCATCCTCTTCCCTAAAATGGAGAAATGGAAATTAATAATTATTGTGAATAGGGCGCAATGCCAAAGGTATCTAAAAGACTATCTTCAAATCTCGCTGCCTTAAGTGGTAGTGTGAATTGACGTTTTTCTAATTATTACAAAAGAGCATTGGTCTCAGTTAAATTTGGTCCTTTATTCAACTAAAATTCCAAAGTTCCATTGGAATTTTACAAAATAGCTTTCTTTTTTTCCCACTGGCAACATGTAGCCTGGCATTCCTTTAAAGTGACCTCCTATGTTTTATGCACAACTCTGTAAGTCATAGCTCATAGCCATAGCCATTCAGCCATGAGTTGTCCTATGATGTAAGTTGTCTGGATTCTTCTACCTTGCCAGCATTTTCATCCCAAATGCTTTCAAAGACTGTCATTCAAACAAAGTAAGATACTGGAGAGTCTCTTAGTTGTTGTTGTTGTTGTTGTTGTTGTTGGTGGTGGTGGTGGTGGTGGTTACATAGCTTCATCCCAATATCTCATTACCCACTTGGCTTAGGAAATGTTGACACCGATTACTGAACTGATACAAGTCATGTGGTAAATGTTGTAACTAGATGAAAGATTTTTCTCTTTTGCAATTTTGAGATAGGGTATTTTAGGCAGTGTAAAGTTTTTATTTTATGAATGAGTTTTACCCTTCCTTAGATGATTGGTGTAAAATATGGACAGAAATGTCAGTAATATCTCTTAGGTCTGAATGTGGGTCTCAGGCATTCAGGTCCCCATTGGTTCCAAAAGTGCTGTTCTAACATCCTAACATATTTGTAATTCTTGCCCCTGAGGGATTTGCTCATTTCACATACTGATTAGTTTACAGCAGCAATGCTAATTTGCACTTACATTAGGGATTACACATTGAGAATTATTAAATATAAAGGGAGCAACACAGTAAAAGGAAGAGGGTGCATGGCTTAGAGCACTGAAGATTTAAAAGATGGAAACATGTCCCTGGCTTTATTACTATGCTACAGCAAGCATGTCCTGGGGCCATCACTGATGTTGGTAGATGAATTACCCACAGTCAAAGTATGAGAGACAGAGAAAAGAGCTTTGCTAATCACAGAGGATTTTCTTACGGATTAAGTAATGAATGTGATTAATGATATTATAAAGAATTCCCAGTTACCCACTTGTAGCTCTTCTGTAGCTAATTTTCAATTCTATGTTGATTTACTTCAATAACTCCTTTTCTTACCCAGAAGGTATCTATTTAGGAAATTCTGAAGACCCTTAAATATTTGCATAATCAGAGCAATTTGGGAAATAAATTAGCCCAAAGGAATAATCTAATGTAATAGAAAGCTGAATACAAATGACTTTTGCATTTTCTAGGCTGTGGACTCATTCATTCATTCAATAACATTTGTTAAGCACCTACTTAGTGTTGGGCACTGGAGTCAACAACAGGAGATGAGCTCTGCCCTTCTCTCCATGGTTATAGTCCAGAATGAGTAGCTGTATAAAGAGGTTGGAACTGTGAAGCCCAGAAAAGGAGGCATTCTTCTAGCTATCTGTGACTGAGGAGTTTTTTTTCAGAGGCCTCCTCTTCAGACAGATGTAAAATATCTTTTGAATCATATTGCCTTTAACTATTATCCCCAGTCTACAACAGTGTGTCCAGTGGATATGAGCATAGCTTTCATTTACCCATGCAAACATAGAAAGACAGTAAACTTCTATTCACTAAGAAGAGATGCTGTCTTCTTTCCCATAATATCCTGTGATAGAAGAGGACCTGCACACAACACTTGGCATCATTTGTTGAATAAATTTGATCTTCATCATTAGCCATATAAGAACAGCATCTTTCTCTCACTTTTTGTTTATCATTGTCTCCTTTTAAATGAGGAAGATAGAGCTGAGGAAACATATTTAGAAAAGTCTCAGACAATCAACATTCTCAGGGTTTCACTGTCCCTGTCATTTTCCTTACTTATATTTTTATTTTTAAATTTTTTTATTGAATCACTGTGAGATATAGTTATAAAGCCTTCAAGATTGGGTTTCAGTCATACAATGATCAAACACCCATCCCTCCACAATATTTTCCACAACCAAGGTCCCCATTAACCCTCTAGTGACCACCACCCCAACCTACCACCTGCTCCTATGACAGGCACCTTCCTTCTTCCTATTTCTCTACTTGGGGGCATCTTAATTGGAAATACAAATACTGAGAGGCCATCATGTTTGGTCCATTGTCTACTTTCAGCACACATCTCCCATCCCGAGTAATACCTCCAACAATCATTGATTTGTGGTCCCCTCTCTCTCCCAACTGCCTTCTCCCCAAGTACATGAGGTAGGCTTTCAAGCCATAAAGCACTCCTTCTAGCCCTTGTCTATTTTCCTTGGGTGTCAGTCTAATATTATGTTATTTTATATTCCACAAATGAGTGCATTTATTCTTTGTCTGTCCCTCTCTTTCTGACTCATTTCACTTAACATGATACTGTCTATGTTCTTGCACTTATAAGCAAATTTCATGACTTCATCTTTTCTAACAGCTGCATGGTTTTTCATTGTGTAGATGTACCATAGTTTCTTTAATCAGTTGTCTGTTCTCAGGCATTCCAATTATTTCCAGATTCTGACTATTGTGAACAATGCTGCAATAAACAGATATTTGTAGAAGTCATTTCTTCGTGTTATTTTGCATCCCCAGGATATATTCCCAGAAGCAGTATTGCTGGGTCAATTTCTAGTTTTTGGAGGAATGTTCATATTGTTTTCTAAAAAAGGCTTGACCAGTTGACATTCACACGAACAATGAGACTCCCTTCCTCCCCGCATCCTCACCAGCATTGATTGTTCTAGTTCTTTTTGATGTGTGCCCATCTCTGTGGTATAAGATGATATCTCATTGTTGTTTTGAATATCAACTCTCTGATGACTAGCAATATAGAGCATTTTATCATGTGCCTTTTAGCCATTTGTAGTTCTTTTTTGAGGAAACTTCTGTTTATTTTTTCCCCATATTTTGATGGGGTTTGAGGTTTTTTCTTGTAAATTTCTACCAGTGTCTTATATATCTGGATATAACCCCTTATCTGATGGGTATTGAATAATAATATTTCCCATTCCATGGGCACTCTCTGTATTTTGGTCAATTTTTCTTTTGACGTGCAGAAGCTTCTTTTTTTAATATAGTCCCTTTGTTTATGTTTGGTTCCACTTGCTTGGTCAGTGGTGTTTTATCCTTAAAGATCCTTTAGCTTCAAAATCATGAAAGCCTATATTTTCTGCCTACATTTTCCTCCATTTATTTTATGGATTCAAGTATGATATGGAGGTCTTTAATGAACTTTGATCTGACTTTGTGCCTGGCATTAGATAGAGGTCTGAGTATTTTTTTTTTGCATGTAGCACTGTAGCACTGTCCTCCCATTGTTCATCAGTTTGCTCTAGTGGGCACCAGTAACGTCTCTATTGTGAAACTTGTTACTGTTTTTGGTATATCGAATCTGCTAAAAATGATTCACAAAAGTTTCCTTAAAGAAAATTGTGTAAATATTGTTGTATCTCACCCTGAATCCAGTAAGCCTTTGTATAAGAGATTACCAAGATATAAAATGTCATGTGACCACAAATGGAGCCGAGTGCTACAGAAATTCTAAAATTTTAAATATGGTTATACAGCTGAGGTTAATTTAATTTGGGGGGAGTGGGGTTAACTGAATGGTGACTTTGGGGTCCAGAGGCATCTCTGTGGCATATTGTTCTGTGTTACTCTCTTCTGAGAGCTTTATTTCTGAGTCTCTGGATCATGGTCTTTAATGAGCTTAGGAGGCACCAGAAGCAGTTATTGAGTGTGACTGCCAGGCACAGGAATATGGGAGAGCTTGCCGATTCCAACTCCACATGAGCCTAGAGATTTCAGTCACAAATACCTGGGTTTTTCAGCACATTCACTCCTGGATAAGGCTGTCTGACCCTGTGGAGAGTGGCCTTGAGCATGGTGACTCTTGAGTTCTGGAAGTTTTGGGCTGCTAGAGCTCAGCTGGGAGAGGAAGGGGAACTCACCTACCCCCTCCAATTTGCCCCGGATGAGACAGCCTGGTTCTGTGTCTACTCCTGGCTTTTGTACTCAGGAATTACTTCTCGAAGTGCTCAGAGAACCATATGGGATGCCAAGGACTGAACCGGGTCCACTGTGTGCAAGGCAAATACTGTACAGTACTCTGGCTCAACAAATACTCAAAAGAAAAATAAGGGATACACAGTTTTGAAAAACATGCTAACTAATTATATATTTGTAATTTCGTGGAATTTCAGTTTTGCTTTTTTCATCTGTATGGGTATAGTTGTCATTACCTCTGCAATAAAAAGGATATCTTTCATATGTGGAATATAAATATATAACAAACGTAGTAACAGAAAAACAAATGACCCAAAGTTATCAGAACTGGAGAATTTGTCTACATAACAAAGTTTTCCTGGTGAGTGGTTGTCAAAGGGATACTTGGGTTGAGGGAAGTGAGCATTCTGGTGGTAGGTGTGGTATTGTAACAGTGTATAAGGAATTTTAACAATTAGAAAACCATTATTGATTTTATAATAGAGTTAAAATCATATCACAATGGGCAATCTAAAGAGCTGAATCAAAAAGTGAATGGGAATTTAAAATCTGGTATATAAGTAAGTTCTGTGAAGGAAGGAAGAATAATTAACAATGGTTCTCAGAGACTGGCACACATCAAAAAGAACAAGAACAACCAGTGTTGGTGCAGATGTGGGGAAATAGCGACTCTCTTTTAGCCTTTCTGGAAAACAATATGGACATTCCTTAAAACACTAGAAATTGAGTTTCTCTATGACCCAGTAATACCATTTCTGAGAATATCTCCCGGAGGGTGCAAAAAAGCATAGTAGAAATGGCATCTTCCCCTATATGTTCATTGCAGCACTATTCACAATAGCCAGAATCTGGAAACAATCCAAGTACCCAAGAACAGATGAATGGTTAGAGAAATTTTGATACATCTACACAGTGAAATACTATGCAGCTGTTAGGAAAGATGAAGTCATTAAATTTGCTTATAAATAGATGGAAATGGAGAGTATCATGCTAAATGAAATGGGTCAGAAAGAGAAGGACAGACATAGAATGACTGCACTCATTCATGGAATATAAAATAACATAATATCAGGCTAACACACAAGGGCAGTAGAGACAAGGGCTAGGGAGATTTCTCCACGGTTGGAAGCCTGTCTCATGAGCTAGGGGAGAAGGCAACTGGAATGGAGAAGGGATCACTAAGTCAATGATGCTTGGGAGGGATCACTCAGGATGGGAGATATGTGCTGAAAGTAAATAAAGGACCTAACATGATGATATCTTAAAACTCTTAATATCTGTATTGGAAATCATAAAATGCCCAAAGGTAGAGAAAGAGTAAGAAGAAAATTGTCTGCCATAGAGGCAGCTGCATGAGTGGGATGGGGGGTAGAAATACTGGGGACATTGGTGGTGGTAAGAGTGCACTGGTAGAGAGGTGATTGTTCAGTCATTGTATGATTAAAACTCAAACATAAAAGCTTTCTAACTGTATCACATGGTGATTCAATTAAAGCAATGCACTGTAGCACTGTCATCCTGTTGTTCATCAGTTTGCTCGAGCCGGCACCTGAAACATCTCCATTGTGAGACTTGTAACTGTTTTTGGCATATCAAATACGCCACGGGGAGCTTACTCTGCTGTGCAGGCAGGATACTCTTGATAGCTTGTCAGGGTCTCTGAAAGGGACAGAGGAATCAAACCCAGGTTGGCTGCATGCAAGGCAAATGCCCTACCCACTGTGCTATCGCGCCAGCCAAAAAAACATACAATGGTTCACTATTTAATTTTTAAGAGACATACTGTTTTGAAATATATAAAATTCCCATCTTTTTAAAATTTTTATTAGTGAGACATCATGAGGTACAGTTATAGACTTACAAATTCTTGTGCTAGGGTTTCAATTACACAATGATCAAATACCCATCCCTCCACTAGTGTCCATTTCCCACTAAAATTCCCACTAAAATTTCCCACTACATTTCTAAATTTCCCATTAAAATTCCCATCTTTATAGGTTACAATCAAGTATAAGATATTCAGATGGTGTAACCTAATTAATTAAATGAGAAAGCATGTTGTCTTTATTTGAGGTCACAGTGTTCTATGAGAAACTCAACCAAGACCACAACAAAAGCCTTGCTCTCCATTCAAATCACATGTAAACTAAAGCCACAGTAACTGAACTCAGAAAGCAGTGCTGTAAGCTGAGACTAGAACCAGATGGCTGGATTTGTGTCCTGACTCAGCACTTAAGCCATTGAATGGTATCTGCACATAGCCTTTACTCTCTCCTCATTTCCTCCCTTTAAATACTGCTATAGATATAGAACATGTTGAGTATGTAGATCTCCATATAAAAATGTAGAGATAATAATATCACCCTCTTGAATTCACTTGATTTATGAATCACTTCCTATTCACTGTAAGAAATAGATAAGCAAAATTTATCTATATGAATTCATACAAGGTAATATTATCCAATCTTCTAAATAAAAGAAATTCTGATACATGTTGCAATATGAGGGAACACTTAGGACATCATACTAAATAAGTCAGCCACAAAAGGGCAAATATACACTTCCACTTACATAAGAGAGCTAGACTGGTCACATTCATAAAGATAGAAAGTACAATATTAGTTTCTAAGGTGTAAGAAGACTGAATAGAAAGTTTGTGTTTAAAGAGCCAGAGTTTTTGTTGGAAAGGTCCTGTGGATAGATGGCGGTGAGTATGAACATACTTAGCACTGCTGGATCATATACTCAAACACGGTTGAAAAGATAAGCTTACCCACAACGAAAATGAAAATAAATGAATGCCTTCTTAAATCAATTGGTAATTCTATACAAATATTTATCAAATAAATGGAAACAATACATTGGAAGCCACTAAAACTGATCCAGGTCTAGATGTAGAAGACAAGAAATAACCCCAAGGAATAAACAAAATGAAGAAGTTTAGAAAGTCAAGTGAAAAGGGAAACCAAATGAGAAAGGGAAAATAAGCAATAGGATAACAATTTCCGATAAAAAAAAATAAATGTGAATGTAGCATTCATCTTCAACAAACATTATAAGTAAGACCCTGACAGGTCACAGGTACTGTATTATGTGCTAGCAGTCAAATCTCACATGAGAGATAATTATTGTCACTGTTAAGTCAGAATATAGGCAGACACGAAGATCATAAGAGAAAAGGTAATAAGCAAGAAGCTGAGCACAGTGGTACTCCACCCTTTTTTTTAACTGAATCACCATGGGATACATGGTGATGTATCAGATATGATGCCGTTCATGGTCGGATATCAGTCATACAATTCCATCACCCATCCTTCCACATTTCCCACCACCAATATCATCATCTGCCAGCACCTGAGACTCATTCCACAGAACTTAGTTGATCTGTGGTGGAACCTGAGCATGTAAAACTCTCCTTGTTATTCAAACATAGCCAGGAAGAAGAGACACTGAATGAGAAGTAGAAATTTCTCTATTTATGTGACTGAACCCAGAGAATCGGGGGTAGCAGAAAGTGTGAAACTAGCTCAGGAACTGGAAACAAGTTTGGAGGAGTGGAGAGAAGAGGAGAGGAGAAAAGAAGAGTAAAGGAAAGGGAGGAGAGGAGAAAAAGAAGAGTGAAGGAGGGGGAGAAGAGGAGAGGAATTCTCTATGTCTGTCTCTGCACATTACAGTAACGTCACCTAACTCCAGCTCCTGGATAACTTTCTTTAATATATTAATTTCACCCCTGAGCTATAAGAGATCATCTGAAGATCTTACAGGCTTAACCATGGGAACAAAGTTGCCCTTGACAAGAGAAATCTCAGAACCACATTCTCAGAAGGTTAGCATCCAACAGACTTAATCCCAGGCCTGTGATGATTAAGGGAAATATCCAGACAATTTTCAGATAGTGCTTCTAGGGGGAGCTATACACTCCATTCCCTTATTCTAGAAGTAACTTCTACCTACCCAACTAACAAGGGAAAAATTTCTAGGGAAAATAGATTCATGTTCTGCTAAGCCCCTCCAAATCTTGTACTATGTGGGAAGAACCAGCAAAGGAAGATGGGGTCATACCTAGTACAGACTGCTGAAAGGCCTGCTCCCAGGTGGTGCAGGAGACAGCTAAAGGCAGACTGCTGAGAAGGAAGCCAAAATTGCAGGGCACTTCTGTTATCTAAGTTGGAATTCTATTATTTTTAATAACTATCTAAAATATAGTCATAGTAAAACAAATTTTAAATAGATTATAGAAGTTGAAATGCCTTTTGTTCCAGGTCTTCTAATCTTTGTTTGAACATCTCAACTGCAAGTCCAATATAATCAGAGAGAGGAATAAATAATATGAAATTCAAAATAGATGATCTAGTATTTCTTAGCTCTACTCCCAGTCAACATTTACTTTAATAATCAAATATAAAGGTTATTGGTTTCTAGTCCAAATCATCTTTCAGTGCACTCATTTTTTTTAAAAAAAGAATCATATTTTTACTGAAAATTCAGTCCTCCTACCTTTTAATTTTCTGATTATCAGAGAACAGTTTGCATATTTATATGATAATTATCATAATATTTATCACCACATTAAGAGTATTTAATATTAACTATATGGGGGAGACATCCAGTGAGGTTCAAGGAAACTTGCAGTGCTAGAGATCGTACCCAAGACTTCTCAAATTCAGGTACATATTTTGCCACTTATGCCATCCCTGACCCTTAATATTAACTACTTTTTAAACCTTGGTGACTAATTGGGAGAAAGTCTTCTAATTCTGTCATCATTTTATATCACTGTCATCCCATTGTTCATCGATTTACTCAAGCAGGCACCAGTAACGTCTCCATTCTTCCTCTCCTGAGATTTTATCAAGTCCCACATTGACAAATGACCTGGCACCTGAGTTGCACAGGAGGAAGAGAGTGGCTTGGAACGCCTTCAAGAGCATCGAAGAAATAGGTAATAGGATGAAGAACCTCCGGCTCTGGGGACATCTCTTCGATTCCACTGTTCTTCCTGCATTAACATATGCCTCAGAGACCTAGGCCCTAAAAAAACAGGATGAGAATGCTATTCATGTTTCCCAAAGAGGAATCGAAAGAGCTATGCTTGGAGTATCACTCAAATGAGAGAAAGAATCCGGAGTTCTGACCTCCATCAACGATCATGAATCAGTAACCCTGTCTCATTTGCCAAAGCGTCAAAAATCACATGGGCAGGACACGTAATGAAATTTGGATATGACCACTGGACTAGAGCCATTACCAACTAGATTTCACGGGACGTCAAAAGATTGAGTGGCCGCCCACCTACCAGATAGTCAGACTTATTCATTAAGACCCTGAACAATTGGTTTGAGGCTCTTCATTTTCCTAGAATGAAGAGATGCCATTGGACTACACTAGCACACAACAGAGACAAATGGAGACGTTACTGGCGCCCACATGAGCAAATAGATGATTAAAGGGAAGTCAAGTGATCAAATCATCACATTGGAGGCTCTTTCAGGGTCAGGGGAATGAGACTATCATTGTTACTGTGTTTTGGCATATCAAATATGCCACGGGAGCTTGCCAGACTCTGCCGTGCAGGCAGGATACTCTCAGTAGCCTGTTGGGTTCTCCGAGAGCAAAAACTAGACAATAAGTCAAGAGGGCTAACATAAGAATTATGGGAGTCCCAGAGGGACATGAAGAAAACCTTGATGAAGAAGAAACTGTCAAAGAAATCATTGCTACAACGTTCCCAGAGCTGAAGAAAACTTGTGACCACATCCAGGAGGCCCGAAGGGTACC
>JAOXYA010134195.1:0-10226 GCA_028565675.1 Sorex palustris | reverse complement strand
CCCACCCTGCCTCTGTGGCAGGGCATTCCCTTTTGTTCTCTCTCTCTTATTGGGTGTTGTGGTTTGCAAAAGAGACATTGAGTGGCAATCATGTTCGGTCCATAGTCTACTTTCAACATGCATCTCCCATCCTGGGAAGATCCTCCCAACACCCTTTATTTGGTGCTCTCTTCTCTATCTGAGCTGCCCTTTCCCCTAGAATGCCCGGCTAGCCTCTAGGCCATGGAGTAATCCTCCTGGTACTGATCTTGGCTATTCTTGGGTATTAATCTCCTATTTTGTTACTTTATGTCCATCTGGGCTCTTTTACTTAAAACTTATCTGCACACAAATTTCCAGGAGATCTTGTTTAAAAATGTGGTTTCTTGGGGACAAATAATTAGTACAGGAGCTAAGGTGCTTGTTTGCCTTACGTGCAGTCGACCCTGGTTTGAATTCCCAACATCACATATGGTCCCTTGAGTAACACCAAGGGTGACTCCTGAACATAGAGCCAGAAATAGCTCCTGAGCACTGCTGAGTGTGGCCCAATTCCCATATGCCCCATGTGGACTCTTGGGGTGGGGGAGTTAGATCACGTGGTAGAGCAACTGCTTAGCATGAATTTGATCTCCAACACTGTGTGCCGTTATCCCCCATCCCTGGCCTTAGCTCCTCCAGGTTTTCTCTGGTGGCCCCTGAACCTCTATGTCTTCACCTGGTATGCCAAACCCAGACCTGCACTGACAGGAGGGGCATTTCTGGGCCTGGTCCCAATCTGCACCTCACTAGAAAGAAAAGTGGATTCCCACCCAACAGACCTGGGAACCTTCTATCTAAAAGAAGCTTCTGGATATCCTCAATAGGCCATACCTCAAGAAGCAAGGATTTAGATGACTTTGTCCACATGTTCTACTTTAGCATGTTAACTGCGGGGTGGGGGGTTCCCTTGAGAATCTGATTAAAGCTCTAGCTCTTCATCCCAGAAAAGACACATTGCATAGGCACAGCATTTCAAAGGGGTGGTGTAAACAGGAATTTGATGAAGAATCTCCCATAGACTGTGAATATTCTTGCTGTTCTGATTTTATAATCATCAGGGCAGGCTGAAATACTTGTTATAATAAGACCATGCATATATCCCCAGACCTAGCTCTTTACCTATGTAGGTCTGGTCTTGTAAATGATGGTGATAAATCAAATTAAGTTTTTTTCCCATCCAATCATCCACTCAATCCTTTTTCCTCTATTCCACCCACATTCCCAGCCCAGGAAATTCTGTCACTTCTATCTTTAGGCTAATTCACTGGAACCCAGTTATTCAGTGGCAGAGAGCTGGGTTGCAGCCCCATCCCTTCCCTCTGTTGATACTGTTGTAGTGACTCAGTTTTTCCACACTCTTGTTGGTATTTTCAAGAACTCACCATCTTTAGTGGTGTAGCCTAGTAACACACACACACACACACTCACAGGGAGAATCACATTTCTGATTGGGAGTGCTCATATCTTGTTTCAGTGTTGGTGCTCCCTAGGCCACACCCTTTAGTTGTGGTCATACACACACACACATAGATGACTGCCATATGGCATTAAAATGCCAGCAGGTTCCAGGGAGTCACAGATGGCAGAGCTACCAGGTTTACAGCTGGTACGTGATCCTGTGAGCAATCGTGCAGATACAACCACACTCACGGTTTTCAGAAGACATGTTCAAGTGTTGGAAAATACTTCTGGGGATGTCATTGCCATGGTTGTGGAACCTTCCCTTTGCCCTTTTAGAAACAATCTTTAAAAGCATTTCAGTTCCATGTGAGGATTTCCCAGGCTATCTGAAAGTAGAAGATTCCTATTTGGTGATTTGACAAGGTTGGGGGGCTTGGGGATGCTCAAATTTTGAAGCATAAATTAGTGATCATGGTGTTCCCAGGCCTCCAAAAATAGCATATCAAATCCTTGTGTAACACATGTTGGGGGACTAAACTCACCAAGACTTGTCCCCTTTGACACTTGCAAGCAGATACTATTGCCTCTGAACCATTCTTCCCCACTAGCCCCTCACCTCTATAATATATATACATATATATTTACATTGCTTTTTGGATCACACCCGGCGATGCACAGGGGTTAATCCTGGCTCTGCACTCAGGAATTACTCCTGGCGGTGCTCAGGGGACCATCTGGGATGTTGGGAATCAAACCCGGGTCAGCTGTGTGCAAGGCAAATGCCCTATCTGCAGTCCTATTGCTCCAGCCCCCTCTATAATCTTTTTAATTGAAAGTTTCCTGTAGCCTTGACTGAAAGCTTCCCCGCTCAGTTCCAGCACATGGAGGCACATGAATGATTTTGGAAACCCTGCCCCTTCTTAGGTGAGAAAATTTGAAGTTCTGTTTTGCTACCTCCAAAATAGAGTTAAATTTGGGCAAGTACAGAGGAGAACCAGATCTGGCCAAGCGCAGGCAGAGCAGACAAAAAGGCTTCGGTGGTTCATAGAGGAGTCAGACACGGAAATTTCCCCACATGGAAGCTGATACTCAGCTACACTCATGTATCATGGTGTTCCCAAACTTCAAGGACCCTGCAGGGTTACTGTGTTCAACCCACTTACGTTCTTCCTTTTGTTTTTGTTTTGGGGACCACACCCGGCGGTGCTCAGGGGTTACTCCTGGCTCTGCAATCAGGAATTCCTCCTGGCTGTGCTTGAGGGACCATATGAATTTCTGGGGATCACCTGGGTCGGTTGCATGCAAGGCAAGCACCCTATCTGCTCTGTCCCTAACCTACTTACTGTCACAGGTTCCCACATGTGTAGAACCTGTGATGGTAGCAACATTGGGACTAGAACCCAAGTCGTCCAAAGACCGTTTTATGCTCTTTGCTGTACAAGGCTGGAGCTGGTGGGGGACTCTCCAGCTCCACATGGGAGGCCTGAGGTCTATGAAACAATTAGATTGTCTTTAGAAAACTTGGATTCTAGCCCCAGTCTTTCTACCATTGTAGCAAGAAGAGGTGGGGCATAGCAGACAACAGTGTATTTGAGTGACACACCCCTTCAGTAGGCAGCCTGAGCTGGGGGTGGGTGTCCAGAAGTCCCAGAGACAGGGAGGCCCAGAGTCTAAGGCTCTGCTCCTCCTCACTCGGGTGTGGCTTCCGCAGGTTCTACACGACCACATTGCCTACCGCTATGAGGTTCTGGAGATGATTGGAAAAGGGTCCTTTGGGCAGGTGGCCAAGTGCCTGGATCACAAAAACAATGAGCTGGTGGCCTTGAAAATCATCAGGAACAAGAAGAGGTGTGGCATGGCGGATGGAGAGGAGTTCAGGATTCTGGTTCCTTCCTTATGCTACTCTTTTCTGACTCTGCATTTCTCTCACCCTCTCTTAGTTTTCCTCCTTCTCTCTCTACCTTTCTGCTTCCAGGATGGGGCAAGTGGGTGGAGTTTTTCATGCTTTCTGAAACGCCCCCCAGACCGACTGGTAGAAGTCATGGGAGGGCCTGAGGACACGGGCTAATTGCTGTCGCAGGAAGTGACATCCCTGCCACTCCCCAACCATTTCAGATTTCACCACCAGGCCTTGGTAGAGCTGAAGATCCTGGAGGCTCTCAGAAAGAAGGACAAAGACAACAGCTACCACGTGGTACACATGAAGGACTTCTTCTACTTCCGCAACCATCTCTGCATCACCTTTGAACTCCTAGGGTCAGCCTCTTTGCATTTTAATTCATCTTCATTCCAAACAATGCTTAAGGGAAAGAGGAGAATTTTATTTTTCTTTTTTGGTCACACCCAGCTATTGCTCAGGGGTTCCTGGTTCTGCACTCAGGAATTACTCTTGGCGGTGCTTGGGGGATCATATGGGATGCTGGGGATCGAACCCGGGTCAGCCGTGGGCAAGGCAAATGCCTTCCCTGCTATACTATTGCTTAGCCCTGAGAGAGGAGAAATTTTAAGAATACTGGATTTTTTTTCTGAATGAACTAGATTTAACATGAAGAACATGTTAAATGGGTTGCCTAGAAAGCCAGAAGTGAGGTAGCTGGGGCCTTGGTTGTCCCACTCACTTCCTCCCACCATCCACCAGCATGCCCGCCACTCACCAATTATGCCCCCCACCCACCAGCAGTCCCAGATGCACATATGCCGAGGGGCTGGGTGCAAAGCGGAATGATATAACCCAAGCCAGACTTTTGTCCTCTGTCACTGACCTGAGCTATGTAGAAAAGGACTTTGATTTCCCACCTTATCCTCCATTCCGTGGCCTTCTAACCCTTAAGAGCAGAGGTTGAAAACCGAAGGGAGCAGAGTTGGGAGAGTGCTTTGGATTTAAAGGAAATTGTAGTGCCCGAGTCTCAGATCCCCAGTTGTGGAGAGACCGAGTCCACACACGATGATACAAAAGCAAATGGACTTTATTACTAGCCCGAGCCAGCGCTAGCCCTAGCTAGGGTCCAAGTCACGTCCAACACAGTGGAGTCTTAACAAGGACCTCGACTCCAAATCACAAGCAGTTTTATATAGAATTCAGTCAAGAAGCAGTTTATATACTGGTCTATTTTTAGCATTGCCCTATTACAAAAGTAGTCAGCAACTAGACAGCAGGTAGCAGTAACAATTTGGGCTTCTTTCCAAGAAGGTTGCGGTGACCCCTCATGACTGGCCAAATTCAACTGCCCAGTTTATTATCTAGGAGAATTACTCAACTGGGAGTTTACCAGAAACTGCAAGTCCTGCTTTGGGGAAACAGAAACTGAGGCCTAGCTGAGATTTAATGTTAGCTGCACTTGTCATGGCTTCTGAGGAGTCTGCTTTTGGGCCTCACAAAATGAGGACAGGAGCTGGCATTTTGGATGCAAAATGAAAACTTGATTTAGACAGACAGTCTTTCACTAGGTTAAACATTGGCATCAAAAGAGGGCATATTACCATTTTTTTTGGGGGGGTGGGCTCATGCCTGGTGTTGCTCAGGGCTTGCTTCTTGCTCTGCATGGATTGGTTGCAGGCAAAGCAAAGGACTTACCCATCTATCTCTATCCCCTGCTTTTGAACACCAATCTCTCTTAAAGACCTTCCCATGCAGTTCTGATCAAACAAGCCTTCCCGTGTAATTCAGATCAAACAAGTGCAGAATGCACTTAGCAAAGTGAGTGAGCAAGCAGAAATGGTATATGGGATGGGAGCAGTGGTGGTGTGTGTCAGAGGCCCAGGCGGTTTGGCTTGGCTCAGTGGGTAGCTTGGGTGACCCATGAGACTTGTTTGATAGATAGTGACATCCTGATAACCTGTTGGATTTGAATGAGAAGGAAAGTTGACACTCCCCAACATCTATCATGGTCATAGAATCAGGCCCACTGTCTACATGCAAAGGTGAATTCTTTTTAGGCAAAATATACTACCCACGCTTCCTTCCCCCACTCCCCATTTTATTGAACAAAAGTTGATGCACATCACTGTGTAAAGTCCCAAGGAACTATGTCAATTTCAGAAATTTGATGCAATCTCTTCACATACTCTCATGTAAAAAAGTATGAAAGTAATTATGTGATCTTGTCACATAAGAAAGGAGGGGGATAGTTCAGGGCTTGATTAGGACCCACCTTGAATCCAGGGGGAAGTTGAGCTTAGATGAACAAACTCGCTTGCCTCAGGGTCTTTTGTCTACTTCAAATCCAATTTGCTCATTTGATGCTCAAGCTCAGCTTTAGGTCTGATATAATCAGTCCTTTGTTTCTCTCCGTCTCTCTTTCCCAGAATCAACTTATATGAATTAATGAAGAACAATAGCTTCCAAGGCTTTAGTCTCTCAATAGTTCGACGCTTCACCCTCTCTGTGTTGAAGTGTTTGCAAATGCTTTATGTAGAGAAAATTATTCACTGTGATCTCAAGCCTGTAAGTACAACTTCTGTTCTGCTCAAAGAGCTGGTTCCCTTCCTCAGAAACAATGTCTCCCATACCATTCTCCAGTGGAGGCTGGGCTGTTGCCACCCCAACCAGTGGTTCAGGTTGGAAGTCAAGTAATTGTGCATTAAAGTTGTGTAGACTGGGTGAGACGCAATGAAGATTAGGACTCAACCTTTGGGGTTGTAAGAAGATCCATGGGGGCATTGAGGCAGACTTTAATAAGGAGGATGTGAGGGGTTTCCTCTAGAAGGAACAGAGTTTGTGAAGACATGCTCCATGCAAATCATTTCATCCAGCTAACTCTCCCATTAGCCATTCTCCTCTGAAATTGATGCATTGGCATAGCCAATTCCTGGCCACTTCTTTTTTTTCTTTTTCTTTTTGGGGTCACACCCAGTGATGCTCAGGGGTTACTCCTGACTCTGCACTCAGGAATTACTCCTGGCCATGCTTGGGGGAACCTTATAGGATGCCGGGGATTGAACTTGGGTCAACCACGTGCAAGGCAGATGCCCTACCCCCTGTACTATAGCTCCGGCCCAGTGGCCATTTCTTTTATCCCCAAATGATGTGCCCTTCTAACATTGCCCTGCTCGTGTTCTCAACTTAATATCGATTGTTGTGGATGATAATTGATTCTTTATCTGGACTCCCACTCTCAGATATGATTCCCCAAGGTCACCGGTCAAGTTTTGTCACCATTTTATTCCCCAGACTAACAGCACTTGACAATAGTTCTGACAGGCCATGAGTTAATGCTTGTTAGATAAGTTATATGAGGAATTCAGAGAGGATGCATGGGAAAAGAAAAAAAATGGTCTAAAGACATGGGGTCAAGATTAAATTCTAACTGAAATGCAAGCACAAAAGTTTGCAAGGCTGTAAATGTACCTCACAGTGATTCACTAATAAAAGAAAAAAGATTAAATTCCCAAAACAACTGGATTCTCAATGACATGTAAATTCCCCCTAACTTCTGCTCGTCCCCCAAACTGTCTTGCTTTAAAGCAAGAAATAAAACAACTGTAAATTCCAACTAGGGAAGTCATAGAATATGTGCTTTGCATACCTGAGTCCCTGGGTTAAATTACTAGTACCACAAAGCAAAAACTTATGCATTTAGGGACCCTTAAATGTGGTAATGGTTCAATCCCATAGCACCACATGGATCCCCAAACCTAGTCAACTGTGGCCCTGATGACCCCTGAGCACTGTTGGGGTGGCCGAGTAATCCCTGGCACTGCAGGACCCAAGTAGCACTGCATCCCCATTGCACTGAATAGTGCATCAATCCAGTTCACTGAGAATCATTGGAAATGCCCAACTCATCCCCCCGCCCCCACCTCAACCCCATTGAGTAATTGCGATACACACACAAACTCATTGAGTAATTGCGATAATTTAGCAATGAAAGACTGTCAATAAAAGACTGTTAAGAAGATAGCTCAGGGGTCAGGGTTTGGGCATTTATGTGCTCAAGGTTTCACGTGCTCTCCCTCCACCCTTGAGTATTGACGGGTGTTGCCCTGCCAGCCCCCAGCGCTAGCCCTGATATTGAGCCCTACTATTGAAGCATCTAGCCCAGATGGCCTGAATATCACTGGCAGTGACTCCTGGGTCCCCTGATCATTGTTTGTCAAGTTAAAGGTGTTTTTTTGGTTTTATTTCTTTTAAAAAATGAGATGCACTGTTGCAAAACTCTTCATGATTAGGTTTCAGTTCAATGTTACAACGTCTATCCCTCCACTAGTGTACGTTTCTGACCATCAGTGTCTGCAGAATCCATCCCACCATCCCCACCTTGTCTCCATCCTCCACCTGCCTCTATGACAAACACTTTTCTTCTTACATTCACTTTACTTTTGGGCATTATGATTTGTAACACAAATACTGATAGGACATCACGTTTGGTCCTTTACCCACTTTCAGCACACATCTCCCATTCAGAGATATCCCTCCCACCATCGTTGTCATAATGGTCCCTTCTCTATCCTAACTTAATGGTGTTCTTTCAAGAATGTCTGGTGGGGCCTCCCAAGAATGGCGGTTCATTGATTTGTCCTCCATATCCACATTCCCAGTCTTCTGTTTCCAGTTCTAAAGTATCATCATCCCCACGTGCTTGGACTTACAGGGCTGATCATCATCAAGGAAATTCATAAGCCATTTGGTATCCAAAATCTCAAGGCATAGATTCCCTTGAGAAATTGATCAAATAGATAATAGCTGTTCGGTATAGGTACACACCTATAGTATACACACCTGGAAGAGTATTTAGTAGGTGATGACTTTTAAAAAAAAGACTTTTTCTTTTGAACTTAAGGTTCACATTAATGAGTTCTGATGGTAAAATACATCTTCCCAATACAACTATTTTTGCCCATCTAATGAGAAGGACACTGCCCCTCAATCTAATTAAGGAACACACTTTACTCTGGGCTAGAGATACATTAGAAAAATCTTTCTCTATTAAGACTTCTACTGATGACAATCTCCCAGTTAACATAAACATGTTTTCAGGTGAGTGCTAAGTCACATTTGTACTTTTCTCAGCTTGTGGTGTCAGAGGCTTCAGACCAGACCAGATCTCTATCTAGAATGTTAAGATGTTTAATAATTATCTATCCATCAGCTACTGAAATCCTTGAAAACACAATGGGAACTGTAATCTTCCACCTCTAGATAGTATACGCTCTAGCTCAAGTATATAGGGAGTCTGTGGGAGCTTTGCCTTTTGGAGGGGTTAGCGGAAGTGTTGAGGGTCATATTGATGCAGATGAGGCAGAAGGGGGTCTCTGTGTTTGTTTGTGATTCCCAGATTCTTCAATATTTTCAAGAATGAAAATATTGAGAATAAAGGTGTTCACACTTGGGGCTAGAGTGATAGTACGGAGGGTAAGGTGTTTGCCTTGCATGCAGCCGACCCACGTTCGATTCCCAGCATCCCATATGGTCCCCTGAGCACTTCCAGGAGTAAATTCCTGACTGCAAAGCCAGGAGTAACCCCTGTGCATTGCTGGGTGTGACCCAAAAAGCAAAAAAAAAAGTTCACGCTCAGAGTTGGAAAGTGGGAATGTTTATTGGAAAGCAGAAGAGAAAAGAAAAGAAAAGAAGCTCCCAAAGTGGGTAGGAACTTAGTATGGAACTAAATTAAAAGGAAGTTTTATGCACACCCTTTTAAGGGCTTCTTGTATTCTTTATCGGTTGACAAGGGTTTACAAAAGATTCCAGAAAATCACAGGGATGTTGAGCTGGTTTAAATCTATTCGGGCAGGCAGGATCGCTAGCACATTGGAGAGGACATTTGCCTTGCAAAGGGGTTACCCAAGTTCCATCCCCAGCATCCCATATGGTCCCCTAAGCACCACCAGGAGAATTCTTCAATGCAAAGCCAGGAGTAACCCCTGTGCATTGCCGGGTGTGACCCAAAAAACAAAAATTATATAAATAAAAAACAAACAAACAAGAAATGTCTTCAGGCATTATTGCCCATTTTCTTAGTTTCCCTGTCAGCCTAGACTCCAGGGCAGCAGAGTTTTATGTTCCTGAGAAACCCTGGGAATGCTGCTAGCAGAAACTTGGAGATGGATTATATCAGGTTGATAGGGGAGAGATGGAACACTTGGAGAGAGAGAGTTGTGGCTTCCTCTCTCACTGGCAAGGGGAAACTGAGGCTTCCTCTTTCAATGCCTGGTAGTGCTCAAAGGCTCCTACTGGCTCTGTGCTTAGGCATAAACCCCGGTGGTGCTGAAAGGACCAGATGCTGTTGAGGGGTATTTGAAGGCAAAGCAAATGTAAGGCACATGCTTTAACCCCTGAGTGCTCTCTCTCTCTCTCTGGGCCTAGAAGAAATTCTGTGTTTTTATCTGTAAACAAATACTAAATGACTGACTTTATATTACCCTTAAAGTCAACATAAGAACCTCAAGTCAGGGCCAGAGCAATAGTATAGCAGGTAGGTAAGGCATTTTCCTTGCACATGACCAACCCAAGTTCAATCCCCAGCATCCCATATGGTCCCCCAAGCACCACCAGGAGTAATTCCTGAACGCAAAGCCAGGAGTAACCCCTGAGCATCGCTGGGTGTGACCCAAAAGGAAAAAAAAAGAAGAATCTCAAATAATTGCTCTTTTTTTTAAAGTCTGTGCTTTAGCAACATTTCTCTTTCTCTCTCTCTCTCTTTCTTTCTCTCCTCTCTCTCTCTGTATGTGTATGTGTATGTTTTCAGGAGCTATTTCATGGAGATATCCAATTAAGTCGATAGCACAGCGGGTAGGGCGTTTGCCTTGCACGCAGCCAACATGGCCGACCCGAGTTCTATTCCTCCGCCCCTCTCGGAGAGCCCGGC